>PVIW01016001.1:0-17934 GCA_004026585.1 Noctilio leporinus | reverse complement strand
AAGAACCTATGCACACCTATGTTCATAGCGGCACTATTTACAATAGCCAAGTGCTGGAAACAGCCTAAGTGCCCATCAGTGGATGATTGGATCAAAAAACTCTGGTACATTTACACAATGGAATTCTATATAGCAGAAAGAAAGAAGGAACTTGTACCCTTTGCAACAACATGGATGGAACTGGAGAGTATTATGCTTAGTGAAACAAGCCAGTCAGTGAAGGACAAATATCATATGATCTCACCCATTATGGGACAATAATGAGCAAAACTAACAACAAGCAAAACAGAACCAAGTATATGAATACAAGGAATAGGCCTTCAGTGGTCAGGGGAAAAGGGGTTGGGGGAGGGGGGAGGGGGGAGGTAGAGGCAAGAAAGGGGAGCAGCTTAGACAAGAACCAAGTATGGGGGAACCATGGACATGGACAACAGGGGGGATTGACTTTGGGGGGAATGGGTGGGTGGGGAGGGGGACAGAGGGGAGCAAAAAGGGGATGGGTGTAATACAACAACAATAAAATTTAAAAAAAAGAAAGGCAACCTCCGAGTCCCTTTGTGTTGTTTTTGTTTGGACTTCTTGCTTCCTCCTCAGCTACAACTTTCAGGTCCTGAATTCATGACTGCAGATGCCTCATTAGCCCCTGTAAATAGCAACGTAGCTTTGCTATGTGAGCCATCACAGGCATGAGTCATCATTCCAGTGCACTGACTTGACACAGCCCACTCTCACCTTGATGCCATTTGCTTCTGAGATGCCTCTCTCCTTCCTTCCCTCCCTCTCTCTACCCCAGATTAACCAGCCATATCCTCATCCCCACAGTCCTTGCCTAGGATCTGGCCAGATGACTTGGAGGTCTTAGGCGCTTGGGGTTCTTAGGCTTATGTCCCACTTGCTCAAGTCAGACAGGTGGCCCAATTCCATCTCCTCCTTCGACAGTTCCCACCTCCCTTCTCTGTATTGCTTCAGCATAATCTGGGCAGTCAGCATGATGCAAAGCAAGGCAGTGAGTGCAACTGGCCAGCCAAGACCATTCTGCATTTCCAAGCTTTGAGACAGAGTCGTCAAGGTCTGAAGACCGCCAAAGGGCATCTAAATGAGTGCAGCATGCATTTTTAATAAACTATATTTGACTTCTGTGATGGGCAAGTTATTAAGTCATTTGACAGCCAATGGCATGAGGAAATGAAAGAATACCTTAAAAGTAGACATTTCTTGGCAGATAAGGGAGAAATTCAGTGAGCTGGAGGCAATAAAAAAAAATAAATGCAAATAACGATATGACGCTTTTACCTATCTGCATATAGTGGAGAAGCCATTAATATAACAGTGAATAGTGGGATTTTTATCACTACTTGACTTGAATGCCTTGAGAAACTGGCTCAGCCTTGAAAGAATCAGTCTTTATAGCTCAGGACCGAGCACCAGTCCTTTGTCTCTGCACTGAAAAGATTAATTTGTTTTCTGATGTATTTTCCTTCTGCCTCCCTTTTTATGCACCTTTCTGAAATGAGCTTTGGGTTAGTTTTCCATCACCACCTGATTTGGAATTATTGAAGATAATGATAAGGAACAAATGGTTCTTTCTTACCCAGAAGCACAATATTCAGTTGATAGATGCAGATCTAGACAGGTAATCAAATGAACGTTCCTCAGTCTTGGGGACTCTGTTGAGGCCCAGCTTCTCTATGAGCCATTCCTGGCCACTTAGGGAGTCCAGTGACTTTCCTGCTTCTCTAATTACCTACAGACTGACCCATTTGACCTTTGCTCATAATTCATAGTTTTATTTATTAGTGTCCTTATAAGTTCTTCTAGGTTTGTGGCTTTGTTTTTTTCAACCTCTGTCCTCAAAACATGTGATAGAGCTTGAGCTGACCACACTTTTTTCCTTAACCTGGAAAGGGGAGACCACCTGCCTTGGGGGCATTTAGGAAGACAGACTAGTGGTAACAATACATGCCCTTAATAGTAGGGTTTTTAATAAATAGCAAGTCAGTGCGGGCATGTACTTGAGAAGCTCAGTCTATGCATCCTGGAAGAAAGGGAGATTGAGTTTGCTCAGAGCTGTTCAGGGGCTTCTCCCTTGTGTTGTTCTGCCAGAACTGTCCCAGGGATTATAAAGGATCCAGTGTTCGTAGACTTTACAACTATGCTTGTGAAGAGCTTGCTGGAGGTGAGGACATAGTGAACAGCCAACTGATCTTATTGCCTTAAAGCTCTTTCCTTACCCATGATCCTGTGAAACTCACAGATTTCTTCTTGCCTAAATACTTTCATTGATGTGAAGCACTACTAACCTCACAACTCTGCCTAGTGTTCTGAATATCCTCCTATATCTTTCTTCATATGAACATATGCTCTGTGACAATATATTAATATTTTCACTTATTTATTTATTGTCTATTTCTCCCACCAGACTATAAAGTCCAAAAGGGCAAGGGTTTATTTTTGTTTTCTTCCCATTGTATTCTAGCTCCCAGACCAGGCATGTGGTTGCTGTTTCATAAATATTTGTTGAATGAACAAAAGAATGATGGGAAGCACTAGCTGTAAACCACAGGGGAGGAGAGAGAAATTTTGTATACAGTTCTAGATACTAATGTCATAGAGAGAAAACATCTATTTGGGGAGCTCCCAGAGAGGGGTAAATTCCAATAGCATCTTTTTTTTCAAGCATAGAAAAGAGATATAATACTATAGGACTCCAAGAAAAATAGGGTGAGAATTTAGTTGGCAACAAGAGGAAGACACTCCTGCCACTCAAAAGTTACACCTACTAGGCAAAAGTGAGTGAGAGTAGCTCTTCTCCCTCCAGAAATATCAGTCATTGTCCCAGTCATTTGGCTTATGGATAATGGCAGGGGAGGCCTAACCTCTCAAGCAAAGAGAAAATGAAAATACTATATTTTTATTCCTAATGTAATTTCTATGCATGAGGGAAAGGGAAAAAGTCCACAGTGGGCACAATCTTCTCCATTTTACAAACTACTATTAATTATTAAGTCTTCAAGAACCTCCTTAAATACCATTTCCTTTTCTTAATTATCTCAGGCAGAAATACCTATCCTTTGAAATAGTCCTTTTCCCATTGGGTGATCAGTTTCTATTTACACATCCAGTTCTGCTGCTTGATTGTTAGGTGGTGGCCATGTCTCATTCATCTGCACACTGCACATGATGGCATTCAGTCAACACTGGCTGAATTAGGGGCTAGCTCTCTTTAAGCCATGGAGCCATGGGGTTAAAGAAAGGATCTCTCCCCCACCCCTTGTCTCTCTCTCTCTCTCCCCTTCTCCCTTTCCCTCTTCCTCTCTCTCTCTCCCTCTTTTCCCACTCTCACAGTCTCTGAAGGACTTAAAAGGCTGGTTTAAATGCAGAATTGCTTCTTTTTTACCCTCCTAAGCCCTGAATTATTGCTACCTGTCTATGTAAAGCCCATTTCTACCTGTTACCCATTCAAGCACAGCAAAGCTTTTGCTGCAAAGAATAACCCCTGTTCTTTTGACACCCACCTTCACCACTTCCACCTTCAGAATGCCATCCTGAAACTCCTCTGTTTGTTGAACTCTGTCTGCCCAAGCTATTCTGCAAGCATTCAAGCCCTGTGATCTTTCCAGATGGCCTGCTGAGGGGGCTAGGAAAAAGAAAGGTTGAGACAATAATTTATCCCAATGCTCTCTTACTCATAGAAGTAATGGCTGAACACAACACTCTCCAAATAAAAAATGTATAAGGTACATGGATCAAAGGAGGACATTGAAGAAGAGGTGCCTATTTTCCCTAATCCCTTACTCTTGCTCTCAAGACAAGGTACCAAATTTCCTTTCTTGGCATGGACATGACTGCCACAGTTTGACTGTCAAGGGAGAAATGGAGACTGTTGTACTGTGAGGCATCATGTGAACAAGCAGAGTATCTGTTGAAGCAGCTCCATGCTGTGACAAGGTTCAGTCTTCTAATGTTTTCCACTTCTTCCTATATCAACTTGAGACCTGTTTCTCAGAGTTCACCTCCTCTAAGATTGTTAACTCAAAACTGGGCCTTATTTTTCATTGACTTGTTCACATACACATTAGAAATAGAGGCCAACTTGTTTAGTAAATATCATTTATGTAATACAAAAAGTTGGGTAATGTCTGGTCTGAAGATTAGCTATTAAAGTGCTTACTCTGATTCAAATTTGGTCACTGTCTTCTTTTCCTTATCTTGCAACAATCACAAACAGAATTTTGAAACTCCCCCTGTATACAAGTATGCTTTTGTGTCCTCACCTCCTGCTCTACCTGCCATGAGTTCTTTTTGCAAAGGGCCATTAAAAAAAAAAAAAAATGCTCTTTTCTAGAGGCATCTTTACCTATGCAGTTAACCCCACCCAGATGTCCTTCCTTCTCCCTTTACTGTTAGGCAACTGCCCCAGCTAGATGGCTCTGTGTATATATAAAATTTTTCTCCCACAATTTTCTCTAAACACGCTTGGGTACAGCTATAGCTCCATTCTCTTCAGATCTCCCAAAGCACATTTCATCTATAGCTCTAGTATAACACTTCCCCCATAATAGTCATTGTAAGTAATAACTAGAATAATGAGAGTTTACTATGTGAAGTAGGCATTGTACCATGGGCTTTATATACCTTATCTCATTTAATTTTCACAATATCCCTGAAAGAAGGGTCCTAACACTATATCTTCTTTATGTAGGAGAAACCTGATGCTTAGGAACTTTAGATGACTTGGCCTACTCATGAGACTATAAAATTTCCAGGGCAGAGACCAGAATACAAATGTGCATCTTCCTTATTACATAGGGACATTCAATAAATTATGACAAGGAGATTTTTAAAGGAATCTTCAAACTAATCGATGCTTGGTCATAGTAAAAAAAAAAAAAAAGTAGCAGAGTTTAAAGATAATTAAGCTTTAACTTCAGACTTCTGAGTCCCGGGGAAGGAGGAAGGATGGGAGTGATAGGCAGGATGTATGTGTGTGTGTTTTCACATGTGTGCAATTTGCAAATTTAGACCATATACAAAAAGTTGAAGAAAGAACTGCAGAAAATCTGATCCAGCCCATGATCTTACTTCAGAATTTATCCATACAACAATGTTAAGTTCTGTGAAGTGGTAAAGGCTGTCCCTCAGCAGAGAAGGCTGTGATAAACCCAAGTCTGAGTAACAGCCAGCACTTTCAGAGCTTGGTGAATAATAGGGTTTAGTGTACTGTTTCACAGAAGATGTTGAAGCTCAGAAAGACTTCAGAGTGGTTATAACACCGAGGAGTGGCAGACACCTGTTTTCTAAAACATGGTTCCTATTACAGTGATCACTTCTTTGGCTGATGAATTAAGTAGAGGCTGGTTATCTGAGTTTATCTCAATTTTTTTTGTTGTTGTTGTTCAGTGGGGCTGCTATATTTCAATCAGGCAAGGATAGTTTTAATCTCAAGCAGTTAAAGTTTTCTGGCATGACTATTTATGACAGGTTAAATAAACTGTGATATATTATGTTTGTAGTAACCTTGAATCTTGTGCCCTCTACTTGAATGTTGACATCTACTTGTGAGGTTTTCTTTTTAAAGTCATTTTCCTCAAGAGTTGTGGTGTGTTTTAATACCTCAGGTATATGTGTGTGTATGTCTAAAGGAAAAGTGTGTCCCTCACTTTCCTGATCTGTAAAATAGGGATAATAACACCTATGTTGATTATTTCATAGTATAGTATTGAGAATCTAATTTAATAACTCATGGGAAAGTGCTACATGAACAAAGTGTGCTCTACAAATCATAGTTGGTATGAATTAATTGGACTTAGAATAGTGATTTTATAGCTTAGGCTCAAAATTGCCTTTCTATATGACACAAACAAAAATTGTATTAAAACAGGATCTCTGAAAAACTTCACCAGTCTTGTCATCTGATTTTCCAGGGTGGTGGGATAAAAGTAACTATAATGTTTGGTCAGGACCTAGGGCCCTAGGGTGCTGGATCAACTTCCTAATAGCTGTTCATAAGAGATGTGTAAAACAATGGGTGTCATGTTGGTCTTTATAGTCTCAGTGTGTCTTGAGTGGATGAGCAGAATAGAAGAAGTTATTAGTATCATTTGTCAATAGCCTTATAGAAATATTCAAAACTTTTATATAATGTTGCCCCGCCCCCCCAATCTTTAACAACCCTTGCCTGGTCACTACTAGTAATAAAGTAGGTAGAACAATGCTTTTCTCATTCTGTAGTTTGTTTCTCATGTTTGATGAAGAGCAAACAATTTGTTCAGAGGCTAATCTAAGGTTAAGTATGAGCTCCTCAGCCTGCCACCTCCCTCCACAGATTGTGAGCCTCTTGTTTGAGTAAACCAGACCTCACTGTGGAGCCAGCCCTGCACCCTGTATGTATATTCCCATGTCCTCAGTTTATTGGGCTTGTTGTCCTGAGTGCTTGAGGAAACCTCTAGGTTCACTCTTCACCATCTTCCCTTTCTCCAAAGAAGCCCTGCTCACTCCCCTCCCTCCAGCCAGAGATGCTACATTTATCTCAATGTCATTTCTTCAAGATGTGAGCTGGAACAAATCTGGAGCAGCTGCTTCGTTTCTAAGTGTCCTTTAGGGACCCCCTCGGCAGACACTTTGTAGAGTATAATGATGACATTCTAACGAGCATTAATGTACATGTTGTCATTTTTCTATATTTACTCTTCCCACAGGAGGCATAACTCTGAGAAGGAACACAAAATCCAGAGAGTCAGGGAGAAAGTTTTGTGGGCAAACCTCACTGCCAGCTTGCTGGTTAAGGAGACAAGACCTTAGAGGGAGGGAGCTGGGACAATAGAACGTTTTGGAAATCAACAGAAGGGGAAGTGGGGAAAAGTAGGGAAAGCCTGGGAGAAGTAGGAGGCAGGGATGTGGAAGGATATAACAATTTCAAAATTGATTTAGGACTCAAGACTGTATTTCCAGGTCAAAAATACTATGAACATTTTCTTTAGTTTGTTGCCCTAACTACTATGTGTTGCATTCACTCATTCATCCATCCATTTGACAGGTGTCAATGAAATCTCCCTACATGGCAGACATTGTGCAAGGCACCAAGAATGCAAGCATATATGGGAAGGATGAGGATCTTTCTTAGAATTTAGTTTTCTGATAGCGGATATGTGGGCCTAGAAAGGGTTACATTACATTATACCAACCCTTTGAGGTAAGGGCTGTTTTTCTTATTTCACAGATGAAAGGGAGAGCTCAAGATATTTAAGTAAATTCTCATAGATTTCAGTGTATACATAGCCACACCAAAATTTCAAACCAGTTCTATCCAGTGCTGAAAGATCTTCCATCTTCATGATTTTGCAGAGGGTGAGGTGGAGGTAAAATCCTGCTCTGTGGATCCTCAGAGCCCACAAGGGCTCTGGGGTGTCTGTTAGGAACTGTCAGCCAAAATGCACTGAGCAGCAGAGATCAGGGGGCTTATTTTTCTTGGGGTTAGCCTGGGTTACCTATTCTACTTGAGGCTGGAAACCAAAGGAGTCCCGTTGTTCCTGCCAACCTGACTTCTCTCCCAATTTTCCCTCTGGGTGGGTTCTGCAAATATATCATAATATGTTTTCACTAATTAATGAATTGGCTCATGATTAATTATACATTTATATATATTTTGCTGTTTGCAAAGCTTTCATAGTCATTATCATTATAATGACTCTGTGAGGTCGGCAGGGAAAGAGCTATTACCCATGTGGATAGACCAGGAAATAGGGTCTCAGACTTGTCAACCTACTGAAGACCAGCCAGCCAGGAGGCAGCAAAGCCAGAATTCCAGCTCCAGGTGCCCTGTTTCTTCCCAAAGTGTCACAGTCTCCCTAGACCTTGAAAGTCAGTCAAGGTTGTTGAGATCCCCACTCCATTTTATATAGATGGGGGTCCTGAAGAGATTTAATTACTAGACCAAGGTCACCAGGTGGTTTATAACAATATTCTTTCCTCAATTTTGGGCCACCCCAAAATGAGCTTGGGTAAACCTGTGCTAAATGCCATTCTGGTCCCTCTGTCCCTAAGAAGCAAATCAAAGCAAGTATAAAACCCTTGAAAATAATTTCAAAGTCAAACACAAGCAAATGCGTGAGTGGGTGGGGTGGATCCCAGGGGAAGAAATCAAAGTCAAAGCAGGATCTCTGTGGGTTGATAGTCCCAGAGCCGAGGGAAACTGGACCTTCACAAGGGCATGGAGAAAGGGGGGTTCCTTAAACAAGCAAAAGGGAAGATCCCTTAAAGATGAAGGATAAGGTCAAACTTTGTCCTCTCCTGCCCATAGATTTTATCTGGATGGATTGTATCAAATAAATAATGTATCAGAAGATTCCTCCCGTGTTCCATTAGCCCCATCAGGAAGGAGAGCACAGCCTGGCTGTGTGATAAGTGGTAATAAATGGCGGTGCTTGTCGGTAGAAATTTTTCTGGCAAATTTCCGAACCAGATTAAAAAGTAAATTAGATTTCTTCTGAAGAGTTGTTTTCAAGGGTTTTTATCCACTGACATGTGTATGGAAGATTGCAGCTTTGCCAAGGGGGAGAGAACAAAGCTGGAAAAATAATAATATAAAATAAAAATGAGCACACAATTATCTGCCTGAACAAGGCTATCACTGGAAAGGCACCTAATCAGAGATGTCTCATATTTGCTTAAAATACAATGTGCAATATAAAATGTATTTATAATGTGCCTCCTATTCTCCAATAACATTGTTACTAGGACCAGACAATTGCAGGAGACAGGGGTTATAAAATAGAATGGGTTGAATCAAATCAGTTATTAATAATAACTGAATAAAATAATGCTTTGGGAGAGTAGTGTATTGTTGTGTTGTTGTTTTTTTGTTGACTTGACCAAATCTTTAAGCGTTATGTGTGTCAAATGCCGATGACCGTTGCTCCCTTCCACTGAGTCCACCCTACCCTTGCCTAGCCCTTCACTTCTTTCTCTTTGCACTATCCCAGTTGCCTCTTGACTAGTCTTCCTGCTTCCCTTCTCACAAATGGCTTCTTGGCCCCCTCCCACACTTATAGCTCAGAGTGACCTCCTATTAAACAAAACTGACTCTACCACCCCCCTTCTTTAAAATAGAGTCTAAATTCATGTAAAAGCCTTTGTTACCTGAGTCCAACAGTTTTTTCAGGCTTATTTTGTGCCTCTTACCTCCTCCCTGTACTCGCTGCTTTCAGAAGGATGGAGCACTACAAACCCTTTCTAGGTCTCCCATTGCTCCCAACTACTTTTAAATAAACAATGAGTGAATGTCCGGACAGAGGGGTATAGTTTCAGTAAGGGTGTCTTCAATAAAGAGGTAGGATTGAGGGCAAGTATAAGGAAATTCTTGGTATCTGAGATCCTCCATCACTGGGCAAGCCAACACTTAGGTTAAAAAAGAGTAATCTCTTTCTTAAAAGCTATCAGTAAATGGCCAATCAAGTAGGGCCACTGTATACCTACTGAAAAAAACAATGTATTGGTTAATTTCCTATTTTCATTAGGAGTCATTATTCTCTCTCGATTAGCAGTTATTCAAAATTTTATATCTTTTCCTTGTTCACAGTCATTTATCTTTTATTTCAGTGTTTAGAAGCAAAAGCAAGAGAATTGAAACTCATATTTCTAATAAAGAAAAATTTGGGATAAATGGTGGAGGTTTTGGCTGTAAGTTAAAATGAAACCTGTGACTCTGGCTGCTGTGGCTCACTTGTTTGGAGCATCCTCCCATGCATTCCAATAGATGTTTCTCTCTCTCAAACACACACACACATACACACACACACACACACACACACACCCCACATATAGTTTGTAAAACATTGTTGTAACCTGGTAGCCAAGGAGAATGGACTAGAATGCTCATGCATGAACAATGATGGTTTCATTACACTAGTCATTCATTGTATTTTTCATTGTTGGATACTTTCTGGACAGGCCTCGCTCAGGCACACATGCACGTATGTGTGTGTGTGTGTATGTGTGTGTGTGTGTGTGTGTGTGTTTAAAAATAAATAAATGAGCCCTGTGAGTTTAAACTCTCTATTATCTTCCCCAACAGATCCAATTACCCCTTATAGACATGAAAACAAAGCTGCCTCTATCTTCCAGAAAGACAGGAAACCTTGGATAACTTTTCTACATTTTCCTTGCTCTCTCTGCACACACATCAGTCATCTCTCCCTCCCAAACAGAACTTTGCAGCCTGAGTTTGGTTAAGGAAAAACCCTTAAGAGCAATACCTTACTCCTTGCCCAAATAAGTGACTGATTTTCCTCCATCTTAAAAGATTAGAAAAGAATGGAACACCGAGCTCTGGTAGTGTTACATGTGATGAAGAAGGCTGACAAGGGAGAAGGCATCAAGAAGATGCAAGGGACTAGGGCCAAATGATGCAAATTAAATGAGTCTTGAAATTAACTGAAGAGCCACTTACTTAAGTCCAGTCCCCAACAGCTTCCCTTGGGAAGCTGAGACAAAGGTGCAGAGAGGCCTCCAGGCACTTCCTTCCCTAATGATATTTACTTTGACCTCAAGTGGTGTAGATCCTGAAATACCCACACTCAGAAAGCCATTCTGATTGCTCTTCAGAGAGTGAGTACTGCCTAGGGAAGATAATCCAGCCCTCATCAGAGAACAGCAAGATCCAGGTGAGTCCTGCCCCCAGGGTACTTGCTGGGTAACACCTGTTGCAATGTACCCCTGACCCTGTCTGGCAGCATGTGTAGTTGGGCTGCTGGGTCAGTACAGTCACAGTGTCTGCTTGAAATCAAGTGAGACAAGGTACTTTGGTAGAGTTCAATCCAGGGAAGAGAGAAAAACCTGCTGGGTCCAGTTAAAAACAGTTGGGTCTTCAGTCTGCCCTACACAGACTTTAACCAACGGTTTTCCAATGGGGTCTACACAAACAGATACAACTGGAGTAGGTGATGGCAAAGAAAAAGGTACAAGAACCTCCTTTGTATTGTAATTGTTGACCGTTTATAGAAATCAACCTGCAGTGGGACCTGCTGTGTGTATAAGCTGTAGAAAAGTCACACTTTCTTTGTGCAGTAGCCTTGCAGTCACCTCAGTTGACAAATATCCCATACATGGGTCAGCTAGTGTGGACCCAACCCTGGTGCCTTGTGAGGATGCAGAGATGGGAAGCAGAAGGCCTTGGGCCAGTTAATGGGTACTGAGAAATTTTCAGAGATTCTCCAAAACCCACTTCTTCCATCTTCTTTCAACCACCAACTCTATCTTTCTTTATCTTCTCTCTCTATCCTTTTATTTTCTTGACTTTATTTCTCTGTGTTTTTTCTTTCTTTTTTCCTTCTCTCTGCTCCCTAATGGCATATTTTCTCTCTTCGTCCCTTCCTGTATTTTCTCTTTTCCTCTTCATCCTGGTCTTCACCCTTTTTCTCATTCTTGCCCTCTTCTCCTCCCCACTCCTGTCATCTCATAGCCCATTGCTAAACACCACATGCTCCAGGCCCACAGCTCATGTGCCAGGTTACAAAGATGAACAAGAGTTAGATCCTGCTTCCAAGAAGCTCTATCTGGCACAGGAGACAGGAAAGGAAGCAAATTGTCTTGAAATAAAGTCATCAAAGGAAATATGTACAGGGTCCCAGCATACATACATCTAGAGGAATTACTCGGGAAGTTTCCCAGAGATGATACTTGAAGAATAACTGTGGAGAGCTGAAAGGCTTTCAACTCAGAAAGAACCCCAAGAGCAAAGACATCAAGAAGCGGTACTTGGTTAGTGCAGCTGGAGCATAGCTATGTGGAGACAAGGCAAGAGGAGCTGGGCTGTGCCTGGGCTGAGGAGCATGGATTTCCTCTTGCAAGCCATAGAGCTCTTGGAAGGTTTTCAAGAAGGAAAAGGACAATATGGCCTTTCTCTTTCTTTACATCAACATCTTCCATATCCTCCTTCCTTCTCCTCTGCCTCTTCTGTCATTGTCCTCCCCTCACCTCTACCACTGCTCACCCCAGCTGTGCTCTGGTCCAGCCAATTTTATCCTAGACTTGGAGTCATTCAGATACACAGATCCACTTTTGGAGGCAACAGCTTCCTTAGCACAAGTAGAACATACATGCCTCTCTCTCTCTCTGCTCCTAAAAACTCCTAGCCCTACTCCTAACAATGCCAGTACTGATACTAATGCACTATTTAGACTAAGTTAGACTCTTAGACCAAATGCTAAAAGTAAACTTGTGCCTTCCAGTTTAAAAATATCCTTTTCACTGGCAACACTTCATTCAAAACTCACAATGGATCAATAAATGTCTGTGGAACTCCCCTTCTATACCAGATATTGTGTTAAGTGTTTCACATATATGTTGTCTCATTTAATGCTAGCTACTATGGGTGTTGGGATCAAAGTGGCTGCTTCATGTTCCAGGTCTGCTCTTACCTGTGTGTCACCTTGGGTAAGTGATATATTTTCTCTGAATCTCATCTGTAAGAGGGAACGATTGATTGTATCTACCCAAGGAGGTTATAGGAAGCATCATGCAAGATGAACAATGTAAATTGCCTGGCACATAGTAGAAATTCAATAAATGATAGCAACCATGGATGTCAGCAGACTTAAGAGTTGGGTTAACCTGCCCTTGCTGGTAGCACAGTGGATAAGACACCGGCCTGCAAACCCAAAGGTCACTGGTTCGATTCCCCAGCCAGGGCACATAACCAAGTTGCAAGCCAGGTCTCCAGCCAGGTCCGTAGCTGAAGGCAGGTGAAAGGAAACCATACGTTGATGTTTCTCTCCCTCTCTGCCTCTCTCCTTCCCTCTCTCTCTGGCAATAATAAAAATAAAATCTTTAAAAACAAAAAAGAGTTGGGTTAATCTAATTTCTGATAGGAGATAAAATCCTGTAAGATTTGAATGTCCTGGAAATTAATTTCTTTAAACTTATTCATGATTATTACTTAAATCAAAACAAAATGTCTTACTTAAAGTCAAATTATTAGTTCTACTAATAGAAAGGTAAAAAGGGTTAATCAATGACCTTTCTATTGTTATTACTGCCCAAGATATTGGCAGGAGTTACACATTGCCAGAAAACAAAGTGAGCTCCCTGCAAAGGCTCCTTTCTCTTCTTCAAGAACAGATTTAAGGTTCATGCAGTGCAGAATTGGGGGAGGGAGGAATCTCTGCCCTGCATCATGCCCTTACCATGTAAGTAGCTGACAACCCTTTCATCTTGACAGAGGTATTTGCAAATTTAAACTAAGATGTTATTATTCCCACTTCTACATTTGTCTCCCTTAATCCATTCTCCATACTGCAGTCAAAGTGATCTTTTAGAAACACAAACCTCATCATGTCTTTCTCCTGCTTAAAACTCTTTAATGACTCCCCATTGCCCACATTCCTTATCAAGGTTTACAAGGCTTTCAATTATGGTGCCTGCCTAGCCCTGCAGAATCCTCTGCTCCATTTCCCCAACCTCCTCCCAGTGTAACCACCCTCCCATCCTACTCATTATGTCTCTTCCTGGAATATCCCAGAATCCTTTCAACTTCCAGAATTTGCACATAGAGTTTTCTGTGACCAGAATGCTCTCCATTTAACTTCTATATTCTTCAAATCTCAACAATAAATGTTCTTCTGGGGGTGTCTTCCCCAGTTTTCTAGATTGGCGTTTGCTCCTATACTTTCAATAAGGGCCAGCTATAGGAATATAAACATGTGTAAATAGTATCTCTTGAGAAGCTTAATGAACCAAATGGTAGATTGAGAGTATATGGCTTGAGTACCCCTTCCTATATTTGGGCCCTTGCTATGTGTCTTTGCATTATTCCCATCAAAAGGTAGAGCCTGTTTTTCTAACTCTTGATTTTGGGCTGCCCTGTGACTTACTTTGGCTAATAGAATGCAGCAGAAGTGGTAATGTGTCAGTTCCAAGCCTAGAGACCTCGGAAAACTTTGTACATTTCTATCAGTTCTATAAGAACTCTGCTAGGTTGCCATGTGAAGAAATTCAGACCAACCAGCAAAAATTTAGAGACCATGTTTCCCAGTTACCTCTCAAGTTCTAGTCATCACACATCTAACCCTCCGAAGCAGAGCTGCCTAGCACATTAGCATCTAAAAGTAGGTATATGAATAAACCCAGCCTAAGTATATGATTCTAGAAGAATCATAGAGCTGATCCTAATCAAAATTGTACCCATAGAATCATGAACTAAATGAATGGTTGCTATTTTAAGCTAAAGAATTACACAATAGTTTGTTAAACAGCATAAGCTAATGGGTGCAGGCCTTTTGTAGGATGAAATAAGTAGATGCATGAGCAGGTCAGCAACAATACAAGATGCTAGGCCTGCCATGAGTGGACATACAGAAGGATGAAAGACCACTGAGGAGTAGAGTGATTCAGAGGAGATGATTAATTCAGGTACATTATTACTGTATCCTCAAGCAGACTGTAAGCTTTCTGAGAATATGGAATATGTATTAAAATTATTTTGTACTTTCTGCAATGCTCAGCACATTTAAGTCACAGCATTCAGTTCAAAAGTATCTGATGGGTTATTTAAAACAAAGCTAAACATTATTTTCTAGCTTGTGTTCCCTTTTATGTTCCCTGCATCTGAACAGTGCCCAGAATGTAGGAGGCACTCAGTAAATACCTATGAATGAATAAGTGACAGACTTCATGGATTTAAAAAATATGTATTTGCGAGTGTCTTTCCAGCTGACCTCAAGCAGCGTTTCTAGGTACACAAGGTGAGGAGAAAAGTGCAAGAAACTGATGGTGGTAGGACAAGCTACCTTAGCTAAATCCACCCATCCATTTGTAATTGTTTCAAAGCACAATAGAAGGCACATTTGTCCATTTTTCTTTTCTTGTCTTTGGGCTTTTCACCATCTTTTTCCTTCTGTTTTTTTCTTCTTTTTCAATTCTCTGTTTTCCTGTGCTCCTGATTCTTTCTGCATTAGCATGTTTAATGTATAGTGATGACCAAGTTCAAGGTCATGGCTTTGTGTTGGAAGAGACTGGGAGATATGGGTGGCAGATGCGGGGTCTCTGTGGCAGGTGCAGTGTGAATAGGCTCTGCACACTCAGTTTCCTTTCTCTTCTCCCTCCATAAAAAATAAAGTAAGGAAAAGCACAGGGATAAAATGAAAAGGAGAGGATCTATGTGGGCAGTGTATGACTGACTCTGTCTGGGTTGTTCTTCCACATAAACTTGCCACCTGATAGCAGTCTTCTTGCTACACTGTGTACACCTGCAGGCTTCCAGCATTTTGATAACTATGTCCCTTCTCCAGTGGCATGGAGCCAACATTTGGCTAAGAATACAAGGACTTCAAAAAGGTAATTATATGAGTCTACCCTCTAGGTATATGCCCTTCACAAAGAAGTGCAATTTGCATATGTGCCTTTACCTTGGCTCTGGTTCACCTCTCCCTTTCAAGATCACACCCTCTTATTCTGATCAGTCTTGTAACCTTCCTTGGTTTGTCTCCCCCTAATACCACTGCCAATTTCTGTATGTTATTCACTTTATATTTGCCATACAATAAATAACCTCATGCCATTTCCTATTTTCGGCATCACCATAACCTAGAAGGAAAGGATTAGCCTTTCTTTGCACTGCTCCCAGAACCAAAAACAACCCTAGACACATAGTAAGAGTTCAAAAATTCATTTGCTGAATGAGTGCATGTCCCTCTGGGAATATCTGTTTATTGAAAGCCCTGTACCTTTAAAAACAGTTACTTTTCCATAAGCATTTACTATGCACTAAGCACTTTTCATGGTTTATGTAATTTAATCCTCCTGATAGCACTGTGAGTTGGGTATTACTGTATCTCCACAGCTAGTAAGTGAAGGAGTAGATACTCAATTCCATTCAGCTGGGTTCTGAAGTAAGCACTCACAGTTTCCCAGTTGAAGATCATTTTCTTAGAGAAATTGCATGAAAGTTGTAGCAACAATGGGACTACCCCAAATGGAGAAACAGGAAAAGATGCAGTGAGTCTTCTTCATGAAAATAAATGGGGCATATTTCAAGGTAAAATATTGTTCTTCATGATGGCTCTGGGAATATCAGGTCACCTGGTTAATACCTATCTGCAATTATTTCAAGTGCATTAATTTTGTTTACCGAAGAATGACTATAATAAATATTATATAATAATAGCTACCACTTATTACCATGTGCCGGGCACTGTACATTTAGTATTTCACTTAATCTGCTCAATAGTCCTCCACATTGATATTATTATTTCTCTTTTATAGATGGGAAACTGAGTTTGAGGGTTTAAGCAAGTTCCCACAGTCACACAATTACCGCAAGGCATCTATTGGAACCCCAGTCTCTTCTACCCCAAAATGTTCCCTCTTAGGTACTAAACCATTGGATTTCAAATTTCAGTGTGGTAAGAATTTCTTGGGAACTACAAATTAACAAATAACAAGTGTTGGCGAGGATGCGGGGCAAAGGAAACCCTCATACACTGTTGGTGGGAATGCAGGCTGGTGCAGCCACTGTGGAAAACAGTATGGGGTTTCCTTAAAAAACTAAAAATGGAACTGCCTTTATCCAGCAATTCCACTACTTGGACTATACCCAAAGAATCCTGAAACACCAATTCATAAGAACCTATGTACACCTATGTTCATAGCAGCACTATTTACAATAACCAAGTGCTGGAAACAGCCTAAGTGCCCATCAATGGATGATTGGATCAAAAAACTTTGGTACATTTACACAATAGAATACTATACAGCAGAAAGAAAGAAGGAACTCGTACCCTTTGCAACAACATGGATGGAACTGGAGAGTATTATGCTTAGTGAAATAAGCCAGTCATGAAGGACAAATACCAGATGATCTCACCCATTACAGGACAATAATGAACAAAACTAACAACAAGCAAAACAGAACCAAATATATGAATACAATGAATAGGCCTTCAGTGGTCAGGGGGAAGGGGGTTGGGAGGGGGGCAGGCAGAGGCAAGGAAGGGGAGCAGTTTAGACAAGAACCTAGTAAAAGGAACCATAAACATGGACAACAGGTGGGATTGACTTTGGGGGGAATGGGTGCTTGGGGAGGGGGACAGAGGGGAGCAAAAAGGGGATGAATGTAACACAACAATAATAAAATTAAAAAAAAAAAAAAAAGAGTTTCTTGGGAAGCTGGTTAAATGCAGACTCCAAGGTCTTATTGTCAGAGGTTCTCTGGTAGCTGTGAAATTATGCACTCCACTAGTCTACCTTCCCTGCTCACTGGAAGTAGCTTCAAGTAAAGTGTTCTGTAGGCTGTTCCCAGATATTGGGTTTCATCATTCTGGCCATGAGAAATGCTGGCAGTACTCCAGATGGAGCATTTATGAGATTGGCCTGTAGCTTGATGTCACAGTGAGGGTTTAAAAGCCCATGGCTTTGTCTTACTTTCGGCTTCTGCCTTAATGCTCTGTTGCTCTTCTGTTTTGGGTAGCCTGGCTGGAAAAACTAAAATGTTTATCTCTTTCTCTCTTAATATGTGGCCTGATCTAAATATCAAGCTTCATGCCTTCTTCTCCCGGAATCTCATGCTGCCTACCTCTCTAAAGCTGCCACCCAAGCAAAAGGTATTTCCAACCCTAAGGGCCATAAAGCAAACACGTAGCATTTCCCAACATCTTACCTTCTTCTTCTTCTTCTTCTTCTTCTTCTTCTTCTTCTTCTTCTTCTTTTTTTTATTGTTGTTGTTTTACATCCATCCCCTTTTTGCTCCCCTCCATGCCCCTCCCCACCCACCCATTCCCCCCAAAGTCAATCCCCTCTGTTGTCCATGTCCATGGTTCCCCCATGCTAGGTTCTTGTCTAAGCTGCTCCCCTTTCTTGCCTCTGCCTCCCCCCTCCCCCCTCCCCCAACCCCTTTTCCCCTGACCACTGAAGGCCTATTCCTTGTATTCATATACTTGGTTC
>PVIW01016000.1:0-17938 GCA_004026585.1 Noctilio leporinus | reverse complement strand
GAGGGAGAGGAACAGATGCAAGGAAACAACTTAGACCTAGCTACATCCCTGCCTTAAAAAGTCTCAGTATGAAGTCTGAGAATGATTCTGATGGAGCCATACAATCACATCCAGGTCTGTCCTGGAAGAATAAGGATGGGGTGTAGCTGGATGGACCAGAACAGACACCTGCATTGCAGGGAGGTCAGAAATTGTCAATGTAATATCAAGGAGGGAGCACATTAAAGAAGTCCCTGGAAGAATTGAATTATTTTGTGCCAAAGGCAGAAAACATCTTCAACAATTGTCTCCAAAGATGGACACACAGGTAAACATGACTCACCTCTTTGCACAACCACAGAAAACTACAACTAAATTATAAAACAACCATCACTCACAATCATTAGAAATTGAATTGAATGGAAGTCCAATAACTATATTAAATAAATCACATTTATCCAGATTGGTAGGTGGGGAGGAAACACAGACCATGTTGGTCCCACATTCACCTGTGGTGGAAAAATTTGCCAGGGGGTATATTTTGGAAGCAAGGAATTCCATTGCTACAGCAGTCCCCACAGCCTACGGTCCCAGTACCAGTAAGATAAGGCCCCTTAACATGTGGTTCCAATATCCTGAAAGAAATTAGTTAGTGGAAGAAATGTCTGAAGTCCCAGATGGGTCCTATTAAATAACCCATGTAGGAAACTTACTCAGTTTCAATCTCTGAATTGCAGCAATGGGGTAGCAGTTTGAAAGGCACCAGTGGCATATGGAGAGGAACTGAAGTGTCTGTCATCAAGGCAGAGGGTGGTGGACAACGTTCTTCTTAAAAGTAATATGAGCAGAGGCTACTGTCCCTCTTCTAAGCCCTCCCTCCACAGATTCACAGGGCCACCAGTCTGGTGTCATATCCCAGACTCCATCAATCTAACTAGCACTGACTACCTTGAACATCCAGTGAGGTTACACCCCACTCAAATTACAGGCCCACCCAACATTTTAACAGTGGCTTCTCCATATGAATGGCTTGGTTTATGCTTCACAGCTTAAAATACCCTGTACCACTTGCTAAGTGTCCATAGGCTGGGCACTAGCAGCAGCCAGCTTAGGTTAATATTTTAGATTCACTGGGAGCCTCCAAGCTCAGCACAATTAGACACCATCTACAGATTGTTTTATAGCTCATGAAGAGTGGCTCTGGGCAGGACACAGGTGGAGGCTGACCTTGGACAGCAACCCCAGAGGTTGCACATCTAGTGGACAGCTACAGACCATGTCAGAGCACCAACATCCTACCCCTGCAGAGCTGGTCCTCCATGAACAGAGGAGGTTGATGGTCAGTGATCAGTCACTTCTTGCACCTGACAGGCTGGAATCAGTCCTCTCATTGACTTGCTTTCAGCAATCAATCCTCAACTGCAAGAGAAGTATGTACTCAGACCACATGAATGACACATCTTGAGTACTGAGCTCTGCTGAGAGGGGAGGCTGTGCTACTGGGTCTGAAGGACACCTACTATATTAGGCCACACTACCAAGACAGCGAGTTAAAACAGCTCTTCCTCCTAGCTAGCAACAAACAGGGAGCTGTCAAAATGAAAAGACAAATAATGAAAGAACAGATCAAAACTCCTGAAAAACAACTATACAAAATGGAGACAAACAATCTACCAGATGAAGAGTTTAAAACACTGACTATAAGGATGCTCAAAAAATCTGGTGAACCAAAAGATGCCTTGATGACATTAAAAATTACCTAAAGCAATAGTTGAGTGGATGGAGAGAGGTTCTGTGAAGGGGCAGGCCTCATGGTTATGGAATGTGTTATGCATCCACAATGAATGACCACAAAAGGATCTCTCTCTCCTTTAGACTGCTTCATTTAACTGCAGTCCACATCCAACTGCAAGTATGCAGTAAAGGTGACATGCTGAAGCCTGGTTGGAAGATGGAAAAACATTTTCTTGCCCACAGCAACAGCTTTCAATCAGGTGACACAGTGCAATGGACCTTGGAGATTTCACCTTATGGTTCAACAATAGTTAGTAATAGTGACCCCATGGGGCCAAGTTATTCAAGCCAGCTTGATGGTATACCTTGGTCCAGGTGACCTCCTAAGGTCACAGTGGAAATACCTGCAGGGTACAGAGACCTCAATCAACTTGTGGGGCAATTTTGTTCTTCCATTATGGTCAATGCATGTCCCTCCAAAACCCTGACATATTGACCCTAAAGTAACTCCCCTCGGGAGGGCAGTAAAGTGTGGTTTACAAAGCCGTGGAGGGACCCGCGCTATTATACCATTACAGTGTTATCCCAAGATTTCTTTTTAATGTGCATCTTACTGGATGAGCATGATGTACCCTTGTTAGTAATACTAAAATATGTATTTCTTTTTTATCACCCTTTAGGTTTGTCTGTAGCTATGGGGTGGGCATATACTTTCACTGATGTGGTGAACTCCTCAGCATGCTGCAAAGAGATGCCAAACAGCACTGCCACTAGCTTATGAGACTGCAACCTGCCAATTACAATGCATGACAGTGGCTGTGCATCTGGTGTGATGCTGATCACACATCCACATGGAATGATACATGGGCTGAGGTCAATGGCTTGGTTCACAGTGAAGTGAATTGCTCCGGGCTCCAGGCTACTCTCAGGTGGATTAGTCTGGCTAACAACAGTGACAGTGGAGGTGGCACACTCCACTCCCCTCTGTCTTGAACATGGCAATGGCAGCATACCTGAGACCCCTTTGGCTTATGTCAAAACACAAACATTGTACTGGTAAGGAACTATGGGAACAAAGGCCCTGCCCATGTGGGCACATTCCTGGGTCCTTGGGAGACCCCATGTGTGTGCAGGACCCACAGATGGCCATATCTGCTTTATATATTTTTTAATCTTTTTTTACGATTTTATTTCATTATTTTTTAGAGAGGGGAAGAGAGAGAGGCAGAGAGGGAGAGAGACATCAATGTATGGTTGCATTTCACCTGCCTCCAGCCACAGACCTGACTGGAAACCTGGTTTGCAACCTGGTTATGTGCCCTGCCTGGGGAATCGAACCTGCGACCTTTGGGTTCACAGGCCAGCACCTTATCCATTGTGCTACCAGCCAGGGCTGCTTTATATTTTGATGGGACTCTGCACACAGGAGCAACTATATATTCCAGGTCATATCTCATCTTCTCTGAAGCAGGTGCCCACAGAATGCTACATAGACATTTAAGGCTAGGCACAGGGTAAATAGAAATACCTGGTGGTTCTAACCATTATCTATATTCTCCCCAAAGAATATAGTCACAGATGCAGAGATAACCACCTTTGTCAAACATAGTGAACAAGCCTTTGATATGACTCCCTGCACCCTATCTCTTCTCAATGAGGAGATCAGACAGCTGCAGAGTGTACTACTGCAAATAGAATGCACTAGATATGTTAAATGCTGTGCAGGGAGGGGTGTGCATTTTGCTCCACACTCACTATCATGTCTATATCCCTGATATTCAACACAATGTCTCTTTTGCTTCACACGAGTTACAGAGCAAGGCCATCAGCATGACCAAACTCACCCATAACCCTCTGGATTAAATGAAACCTTAATTACAGCCCTTTGCATTTCAGTTGGTAATTCTTCTGTTATTGCAGCATATATTGCTGCTGTGGAGTTTGGATGCAGTGCTCTAGCTTTTACACACAGGGCTTGTGGAAGAATCCTGCTGTGTAGATAGCGAGTAAAGAATCCTGGAGGAGTGGAGTCATCCTGGAGGATGACTGCAGCCAGCTGTGAGATCTATCATCGTGGAGATGACATCAGTCATGTCCTGAAATGACCATGCCAGGATCCACACCTCAGTGGGCATGTATTTCCCCTAATTATGTCAGGATGCCCTATGCACATGTGCTATATTCTCTCACCATTCTTGTTGACCTGTTCAATACAATCTACATATAATGTTCCCCTGTTTTTCAGTCAGTGGGGATGCTCTGCTGATGTTCTTGTCTGCTACTTTGAGAATAAACTGGATATGAATTCCCTCTCAAATACTCTTTTTTGGCCTCATGGAATCCAATGTTAACATGCCAGTAACTGAGCTTCTGCAGTACTAATGCCATATCTGGAGCATGTGGATGCGATCCAGTCATAGGTGCAGTGAAAGGCCATTGCAGTAGACAGATGGAGTGTCGCCTTTCCTGGAGATCTGCACCTGCAGAAGAGCTAATGACAGAGGCATTAGGCAGATATAGCTGCTGTCAGGACAACAGCAGACCTGGTCACAAACACTGTGCATTCACAGGAGCCTCAAGGGGTTTGCTTCTGTTTGTGGAACCATCTATCCCTTAGGGCCCAGCTGAGAATGAGGGAACAGTCACTCTTCTTGGAGTGCAGCTTCCCAAATGTGAATGGGGGAATGTGACAATAATCCCAGCCAACCACTGTTGCCCAGTGGTAGCCATGTGAACATCAGGACACATCCTTTGTGGTCTCTGAGACTGCCTCCTTCCATGCCGAGTCATCACTGAGACCACCTCAGTTGAAGCCTGTATCAGCTGATCCTTATTTCCATTGCTAAGGAGGTTCTATTCATGGGCGTTTCCTGTTTTACTTATTTTCACATTAGAAGATCTTTAGGGTTGCTTTTAGCTTCTAATACAAACAAAGGAGTGTAAATATTTGCACATATATTTGTAGGAACATAGAATTTGTTCTGGAGCCAACACTTCTAGAGGGACCTGAAGGTCACGAGAAATTATTGTTTTTAAATAAACTGTGATGCACTTGGTTAAGAAACAATAACAGGACAGAGGGTGACTTCATGAAGGGGAAGTGCCCAGTCACTTGCTAATATGTCATATGGAAATGGAAAGTATCACCTCCTCAGTTATTTTCTGCCATGATGGTTTGAGAAGTCAGAGCCACAGGGAAGTGGGAAGATGTGTCCCAGTAGAACTATGAGAGCTCAGAGAAGAAAAACCTGATCCCAGGAAGAAGCCTACTCCTCCTCCACCAAGGTCAACACCTTCCCCTGGGGCAGTTCTTTCCTGTTACTGGGACCTGAGAGCCTCATGAAGTACTGAGCTTCCCCTGCAGCCCAGCCCATTTGTCTCCTGCAGGGAGGTTTGTGTCTGGGCTCATCCTGACTTCCCCTCACTGTATCTCTCCCACAGTAATACACCAGAATATCCTTGGCCCTCAGGCTGCTCCATATTAAATAAGTTTGTGTCTTATAAGTGTCCCTGGTGATGCTGAGAGAGGATTTCAGCACTGGGTTGGAGCTTGTGCTTCCACCATTCCACACAACACCTGCCCACTCCAGCCCCTTCCCTGGAGCCTGGCAGGTCCAGTGCACATGCTTACTCATTAAAGAGAATCCAGAAACAGTGCAGGTGAGGGAGAGGGTCTGTGAAGGCTTCACCTGTCCTGGGCCCGAGTCCTGCAGCTATACCTGTGACGGGATCCTGGGAACGAAGAGCACCAATCCCTATCAGTCCCAGGTATTCACCACCATCCCATAGATCCATGTCTGACATCTGAGACACACACCCTGGTGGCTTGTCACCAGCAGTTTCATTTTCTTTAGGGCACAACTCTGCCTTCCCCAGAGACCTCAGCTCTGTATGAAGAGAGATCTGTGAGTCCCCACATTTCAGGGATGGATTTATACTGGAGCTGGGAGAGAAATTTGCATGTGGGGCACAATTTCCCTTTTAAGTGGAGAGAGACAGAGGTCAGACACCCTAGTCCTTCTGGGACCTCAGGGGCAACATCTCTTTTCTAGCCCTCACTCACCATATAAGTCTGGTATAGAGAATCACCTGGTTTGTGAGACACATTGGAATTAGATCATAGGTCAGCCTAACCTTTTTCAGCATAGACAGAAATGAGGAACTAGAAGAATAGGTGATGACTTGAAATTCTCATTCAACTTTCATACAGATTTAAAAAGGATCATGAGCAGCTTTAAGAAATTTCTGTTTCTAACATCTAGATTATACCTAAAATTTCCACATTTTATATTACTATATATAAATAATATCTACTTCCATGTATAAAATAAAAATAAAGCAGAGCCATTTCAACATCATAGTTTATTTATGATGTCTTTTTGATCTTGGAGACTATCAACTAAGCACAGAAATCTGAAACATTTTTGATTCTGAATGTTGGACATTTTGTGATTCTGTGCAAACTCTTTCCTTATGCTAGCCCAGGACACATTGCAGAAACTCACATATAATCACATCAGAAGCCATCAATTTTTTACATTAAGGCAATCTAGAAATGAGAATAGTCATTATGTATACAACTCAGAATTCTTCATATAATAAAATGATTATGGCAGTGGGTTATCTGACTTGTTTTTCCATCCCATGTTGTCAGAGATGCTGGGTTTCAGAGAGAGAAAAATGGTGAGAATTCCTAGCACAGATTAGCTCACAGGAAGAAAATTTATACCCTGACAGAAAACCCTCACTCTCAGCTTCCAGGTGTCCTCTTTCTGGGGATGGTCATTGTAGTTAGAGGTTGCTGAGGTCTTCCACACAACATGTATCTTTCTTAATGTATAATGCACTCATTTTTCTTTCAGACTTATAATTTGGAAATATATGTCTGTGTGGACTCCTCTTATAACTAGATTAATGGAATTACCAGATTGGGCTCACTATTGTTTTATCTCTATCCTGGGAAATTCAGTACAAACATCCAGTTCATTAGAGGTTCTCATGAAGAACCTGAACCACATATTGTTTGTTCATTGACAGATTAACGTCAATATTGTACATATAGGCTGGAAACAAGAACATCATATAATAACAGAACCACCTGTCAGCATCCGTTCCTCTATCTCCTGTAAAATCTTCCCAGACAGAAGATGACATGGAAGTTCCCAGAGGTTTTTCATCAGGACAATATTAGAAACTACTATTGTCTAGGGGGCCAGTGTATGATTGAGGATTTTTTTTGAAAACAAAATGGGCTCTCATATCTCCTATAAACCCCATCACATAAACAATTAAAAAGGCTGGAAGCACTCGTCCATCCTGGAGACTGGAATAATGTGAGGGAGGAAATCATTACCAAAAAAAAGAAAAAAAAACATATAATAACAGAACCCTGGCTGGTGACACAATGGATAAGGCACTAGCCTGCCAACCTAAAAGTTGCTGGTTCGATTCCCAGCCAGGGCACATAACCAGGTTGCAATTCAGGACTACAACCATGTCCATAGCTGAAGGCAGGTGAAAGGCAACCATACATTGATGTCTCTCTCTCTCTCAGCCTCTCTCCATTACCCTCTCCCTAAAAATAAAAAAAATAAAATCTTAAAAAAAATATGATATGGAAGCTAAGAAAATACTCTAACAGCTCATTGTACAAAATGAGCAGCCTAACCTGGGTTATTATTTCATCTGAACCCTCAAAGGATAAATCTACAGAGAAATATAAACTAGTTATGATAAAATGTTCATGTTTAACTTATGATTTCAAGTTAAAAAAAAAAAGAGAGAGACTTTATATATGTCTGCCTCACTCATATATTTGATGTCTCATGGCAGCTGCTTGTTGGCATCAGATAATTTTAAGCAAATCTTGGTTATATTTTCCTATGAAACTGTATACATGGGATAGACTCACTGGTATTATCTTCAGTCATCCTTGGTGTAAAATCTTCCAGAGACAGTGGGGGTAGTTTCCTGCTCCTGTGTTACCAGAAACTGCAAACCCTGGACAAGCTGTGAAGGTGAGTCTTGACCCAGGACCAGACCTCAAGGGCCCCTTGAACCATTTAGATGGTTTCATCCAACCCCACAGTCCATGGGACATGAGTATGTATATTTACTGTGCTTGGGGTTCCTTCATGCCTGGAGGTCATTCCCTGACAGAAGCTGCTGGAATTTCAACCTCCTGCCCCTGCACATACAAGGATGGAAATTCTCACCAAGGCTGTGCCATGTGTTGAGAACTCTCACACATAATTTTCACCAACAATCACAATTTCTGCAGAAATGGAAATGAGCATTTTTACATAAAAACAATTAAAAATTTCAGGAACCCTGAACTGCCATGTCCACAGTTTTTCCTACTAACACTGGTGTCCCATCATCCTCCCTCCAGGACAAATCAGTCATCCTTGTGACATGGGAATGGAAGAGCTGTGCAGTCAGACACTTTCACTCACAAGTGGCCTCAGCCCTACTGCACTCAGAGAGGAAATGTGGTGAAAATGATCCATCTATTGTATCTTCCTATTACCCACCAGCTCTGTGGTCTCCAATCAGTGAGTCTATTGTGGTGAACATGATAGAAAACTTGTTCTTGGACCTTATTTCAAGGAAACGTATCAAGTATGCCAACAATAGATGCAGTAGAGAAACTCCATGGAATTCATCTTTAGGTTTAATTTTACATTCAAGGAGTCATTCCATCTGATTGGATGGTTGTTTAATAAGGCTCCTTAAGATGATGGTGCTCATTGTTCCTGGGAAAAACATCTCACCTTTGACAGTAAAAAAGCTGAAACAAGGTGATCAAAAATCAGTTAACCTTAGAGAGGGGACTGATTGCTTTCACCTAATACATGGGACTGAGACACCTGTCCAACTCTATCACCATCATTATCATAAGTAGTAGGCTTCTAATTTCTTTTATTTTTTATCACAAATGACTGCTAATTTATAAGTTTTCCCCATTTGCCAGACCTGGGAAATCTGCTAAGAAAGGCTATGTCTCTTATTTAGCTGTCACTGGGAGATTAAAATCAGAAAATGCCTTGTAAATAGAACCCTACTCCCCCACCACATTAAAAAATAAAACTGCTGAGGGAGTTTCCATCCCAGGCTCTACCAAATCATGTCTACATTTTTAAAAGGTCTTTCCCATTTCTCCCAGATATTTCAACTATGTGGATGATAAAAGCTCAAAGTCCCCTTGATGTCTCTGTTTGTGATCAGCTGGAAATCCTTACCAAGATGCCTTCGGTCCCTTTGCCTCCGTGTTGTGTCACCTACAGTTGGTGCTGTGAGCATGATGCCAAGTCAGTGACTGTCACCACTGGGGTCTTTGTTCTCTTGCTTTAGGTACATTTCCTCTGGTTACTGATGTCCAGAATGCATGTGTCAGGCTGGGTTGCACTTTTGGGTACTTCAGAGTCTCTGCTCAGTTTCGGTAGACGTGGATCAGAAGGTTCCGAAATTCATTGCAATTAGACACAACTCTGTGTGAAAGAGTTCCTGTCTTTTTTCCATCGAAAAAAAAATATATTTTTATAACAGACTTTTCTAACCCAGAGACTTCAGAATTGAGCACAGAATCAGGAATGCAGGAAGATTCCCTGTTGAAATTGAAACTATAGAATGAAGAGAAACTGCACAGGAAACCAGCCCAAACAAAACTTCGACTGCACCTGCTGCTTGGAACGTTCTTAATTCAGGGGTCTTAACCGCCCCCTGGTGGTGGTAGCTCATCCCGAGGTTTATATCTCGGCTCAGGCTGACTTCCCCTCACTGTGTCTTTAGCACAGTAATACAGGGCCGTGTCCTCAGCTCTCAGGCTGCTCAGTTCCATGTAGGATGTGCTCATAGACTTATCTGCGGTCATGGTGAATCTGCCCTGGAACTTCTGTCCGTAGTATGTGCTACCACTGTTAGGGTAAATCATCCCCATCCACTCAAGACCTTGTCTTGGTGCCTGTCACACCCAGTGCATGTAGTAGCTGGTGAAGGTGTATCCAGAAGCCTTGCAGGAGACCTTCACTGAGGCCCCAGGCTTCCTTACCTCAGCTCCAGACTGCACCAGCTGCACCTGGGTGTGGGCACCTGTGGAGTGGAGAGAAGATAAAGTGTAGTTAGAAAACTCTTTAATTCCCTGCTCTGCTCCTCAACCCAGGGACTGGGGGGGGGGGGCTTACCTGTAGCCACTTCTATCAGGAAAAGGGCTCTCCAGCTCCAGTCCATGGTGAGGGGCTGTGCTGTCAGAAGCTCTATCTGACAGGGTGTGGCTGTGGTGATGTTCTCTGGGCACAAACAGACCCATATTTAACCTAGTCTACCTCTTTTCATTTGCATACATGGGGCATAGTATTTCAGAGCTGAAAGCTGTTGCCCACTACTAAGAAGATAAAAGACACAAGGAACCATGCTCAGAGGGAGTGAGTGCATGCATGTCTTAATCCACGTGTGAAGATTTGTGTTCCATGGCAGAGCCCTGAGGTCTGTACTGACATCACTTCTCCCACTGAGGAACATGCCCCCACAGAACATGCTCCTCATTGTGAACCATGTTTGAGAGACACAGAGAGCACTTGAACCACGTTCTAGGCTTTAATACTTAAATCTTATTCTGAATATGTGTGTCTGAAAAATGCCGCACCAACTGATATAACAAAAGCATTCTTATTTAATCCTTACAAGTCAGATATAAATAAGCCCTATAAATACCCCACTGACTTTTTATCTTTTGTTTTCAAGTTTGGCATATGCTTGGGAGAATAGGATATTCTATTCCAATATTTATTGGGAGGTCTTCCATCTCTGGTCTAGAGTTTAAGGTTGAACTCTTTCTGCAACATGCTCCTTCAGGAACAGCTGGTGTTTAGAGATCTCAGGACAAATAGAATTGGCCTCCCAGATCTCCATTGAATCTGCAGGGAGCCCCCAATCCAGGGCTCTATGAAGCCACCTTGGAGCCCTTCACTGAAGGTACAAGATGCACTGACTTAGACAACACTCCTGAGCCCTGAAGCTCTTATGGACTTTGGGGACTTTGATGGCCTAAGATTTCTCTGCTTGCATGTCCCATCTGCATATCACTGTATGTGGCCCTAATTCCACGCACTCCTTTGCTCAATCACACCACACACACATCCCTGGTGCTGATTTTCTTATAATTAAATACAGGTCTCCTTTCTGCCTTGTTCCTAGCTCATGGTAAAGGACCCCACATTAACTCCACCTAGAGAATGATCTGCTTTATTTATTTTTTATTTTTTTAAAGATTTTATTTCATTATTTCTAGAAAGAGAGGAAGGGAGAAAGGCAGAGAGGGAGACAGACATCAATGTATGGTTGTCTTTCACCTGCCTCCAGCTACAGACCTGGCTGGAGACCTGGCTTGCAACCTGGTTATGTGCCCTGGCTGGGGAATCGAGCCCATGACCTTTTGGGTTCGCAGGCCGGCACCTTACCCACTGTGCTACCAGCCAGGGCCCTGATCTGCTTTATTAACAGCACAAAAGCAAACATGATTGACTTGAAGACTGGGCAGTGATTGTCTATGTTGTTTCCTGATTTCCCAGCACCTGAAAACTGTAGAGACCACGGTGAGAAGGATCCTGACTTTTGCTGGGGGGTAGACCAAAAGGATCCTGGATTAGTCAGTGTAATTATCTGTGACAGGTGTTGTGTGTCTCTCTGACCCAAAGCACACATGCTCCCATTTTCCGAGCTCACAACCATGACACCTGAGGGAGAAAACATGGGGGGGGTGGCATTGGATGGGGGTCCCCAAAGGAGGTTAAGCAGGCACTGATGAAGGAACAGGGACCCCAGAAAATTGGCTCTGACTGGTTAGAGTCCCTGTGCTGCAGTGACTGGGTTGTTTTGCATTTGGCTCTCTTATCCAGAGCACCTCCTGCAGTTCAACCCTTTTGTCTTTGCACAGGAAGTTTTCATCTGAGCTCACACTGACTTAATTATGAGACTCTTTCCAAGTAATATATGAAAGTGTTTTTCTGCAGATGGACATTGTTTTGAATCATCTCTTTAGATGGAATATCTGCCTGTCACAGATACACCATGTTGTGTTATGTGACTTTAGATTTCCTCTGATAAGGCTTATCTACTCTAGTGTTTTATTTTTGGGTCTGTAACATGCAGTTAGTATAATGTCAGTTCATGTAAATCTAGAATATTTACAAGAAAATTTAAGTGAAGACCCACAAAAATGTGCTGAGCATTGACAGGGACAGATCACATAATCTTAGAAAATATCTAGATATTGGTGGAGAGAATTTGGTTAGAAATAGAAACATTTAAGATGCAGGTTATTGAGAAACAGGTTATTGAGACTGGAAAGGGGATTCCTTGGTACCCACACTCACATTTTCACAACATCTCTGTTATAAAAGGTAACCATATCTCAGGTCCATGGGAGTAGTGGGTGGACAGCTTTGAAGTCATTACTCATCTGCTCACACAAAGACTGACAAAAGATGAAAACTCACTGGGGCTCCATTTACAAACCCTTCCAATACTTATGTGGAGGAGAATATACCTCTGACTATGAGAGACCTGGTGGGGTGCCACTGTATGAAGAGTCATAGTCTTATTGCATCAACACCACTTACTTAGTAGAATGTCATCACCATCATCAATCATCATCATTATCATCATTATTATGACCACCACCATCATCATCATTTGCTCAGTCATAATTGTTCTTAATTTCTATAGACATGGTCAATGTCCCCACTTAATATTAATCTGCTTTATGCTAATTTGTTATGGTTTATACGTGGAATAGAGAATCATAGTCTTTTTTATTTTATTTTATTTTATTTTATTTGCTCAGAACTGATGGCTTCTTCCATTCTCTTCTCCATCAGCCCCACATGGAATATCTAGTAAGTTAGCCTGGATCTGCACATTAGTGATCATTGGAAGATTGAAACCACACAATTCCTGTAGCAGAATTCCTGTCAACAACCATATGAATAAAATAAAAGTCCTGAGCCATTCTTCTTTCCTGGTTCTATCAAACAAAGCACATCTGACTTGCTGAAGAGCCTTTCCTGTACCTCCCAGAGTTTTCAAATATGTGTGTGATAACAGTTCTTGGCCTCTTGGAGTATATTTTTGTCATCAGTCTGCACATCCACACCAAGCTGTCCTGGGTTCCTCTACACTTGGTGCTGTGAGCATGATGTCATGTCTGTGATTGTCATCACCAAGGATCATTGTCCTCTGGTGTTTGTTCCATTGGCCAAAGTGTCTGCTGTCCAGCATGCATGTGCCCTGTTAGTCGCCAGGGTAGTACTGAGCAGTGTGGGGCTGAGATGCACTATTGGGTCCAGAGAGCATCTATTGTATTCAGCTGATGTGGCATAGGAAGCTTAATAGTTCACTGGGAGTGGACATAGCAGCGTCAAAGAATTCTCTGTCTTTTGTCCACATGAGGATAATACATGTTTTGACATCACATATTTCCTACTTAGAGACTTCACAATAAGTGCAGATTCAGTAATCCAGAGAAGTTACCTTAGGGAAACTGTTACAAGAGGAAGGAACACACAGAAAAGCTCAAACCTTCAACTGCTCCTGCTATTGGATGGTCCTTTGGTTCAGAGACTGAGCACTCTGATGACTGAATCCCCTCAAGCAGGAAAAGTTTGTGCCTGGGCTCAGGGTGACTTCCCCCACTGTATGTGCCATGCAGTAATACACAGCTGTGTCTTCTATTTTCATACTATTCATTTGCAGGTACAGCATGTTCTTGGAATTGTCTCTGCAGATGGTGAATTGGTGCTTCACAGATTTGGCATAGATTGTGCTACCACTATTACTATTAATGTATGAGGCCCACTCCAACCACTTCCCTGGTATCTGGTGAAACAAGGTCATTCCATAGTCACTCAATATGAATCCAGAAGTTGTGCAGAAGAGTCTGAGAGGCCCCTGAGTCTACACCAAGACTCCCCCAACTCCACCAGCTGGATCTCACACTGCCCACCATTAAATATAGGATGTTGAAGTCAGAAACTATTTTCCCATTGTCCCTCTCAGTCATATCCACTCACATACTCAGTGTCTCTCATTCTCCATGAATTATTTCTTAAAATTTCAGCAAGGAGAACCCAGCTAAGCCCAAAATCCATGGTGAGCGGTCTGTGTTCTTTCCTGACCAGGCACTGGGAACACCTGGGAATCCCAGGCTGAGCTCCTGTCCCAGAGCTGCAGGGTCAAGGATGGCCTACTTTTAATGAGAAGAGGGACCCTACTTCTAAGGCCTCTTACTTTACAGGGAGCTCTTGGTTTGGAGATCTGCATAGAGGTCCTTACCTCAGTGTATGTATGAGTGTCGAAGGGAAGATTGATATGACAGTATTTCAGTAATTAAACACAGAATTCTGAGCAGGCCTGGGTCATGTCATGAGGGTGCATATGGTGACACTGAGCCTTCACTGTGTCTGGCCCTCCACACTGCCCACCACTACTCCCCTGAACCTTATCCACAGCAGAGTGGGACACACCCCATAAGGTTGCAGAACCCCTTTGCTGTGATGAGAGCACAAATGGGTGTTTTAATCTAGTGTTACCTACACTGCATAGCTTCATACACTTGTAGACTCAGAGTCCTTATAACAATGGAGAAATTTGTGCATGGACTGTTACAAGGGCCAGGGTCAGCTAAGGTGATCCAGGTTCACCTGGAATTATCAGACAATGTCTGCTGATGTGTGTGTTGTTTCCAGGACTAAGGACATAGATACACTGTTTATTTTCTGTCCCTACTGTTTTCAAGGTCTTAGGAAAACTCTGGCCCTGATGAACATGGACATCACAGAGTGTTAGGTCAAGTGTAACTGTTAGTGCTTCAACTGGCCCCATGGTCAGACTTGAAATCCATCATTACCCCCTTCCATGCACAGTGTGGATCACCTAAGTGTGTCCCAAACTGTGGTGAGTAGGTTGCTGTGTAACAGCACTTGTGAGGGCTCTAGGTCTTGATCACTACGACTCCATAAGCATTTGAATGATGCAAATTTTCTTCTCCAAGTTGAAAGTGACTAGAGAAAGAAATGGACTGTGCCCTGGCCAGACAAAGCCCTCTCTGTCCCTTCTGGAAGATTCAAGTTTGTCCACAAAGTGGATAGAGTGAAAAGCCACCACCTACACAGAAACTTTTTCTTCTACAGCTTGTCCAGACCTGTGTGGGCTGCTGTGGATATGGCAGTGACAACAGACTGAACATAATTAATCCCTAAGTGTGCCATTTTTTGAAAAATCTCTTTCTGAGAACCAGAACCTCTTATTCATTTCAGGTTATGACTAGAGAGATAAAATAAACATCATATAAATGGCCTCCACACTGTCTTTGCAGACTCCCTCTACTTAATACCCTGTTCCAAACCATGTGTTGGTTCACTCTAATGTGCACTGCATTGGAACACAGAGAGCATCCTGGGGGAATCCTGTCTATACCATGGACTTAGTTAGGTTTATATAACTTCTTGAAGTTAATGCCGTGAGTCAACTGGTTAAAATCCATTAAGGACCAAATCCAGAGCCTGTAACTGCCTTCTACATTTCTATTCTGTCTACTCCCAGAATATCTAAATGACTAGTGGCAACTGTGCTTCACATTCTTGTTTCCATTTTGCAGCTCTCCTCTTTCTGAAATGACCAGGGTTACTGGTCTTGGAAGACCTGACATCAGGGAATCAGGCATCAGCATCTTGGAAACTTCTTGTAACAGAAATTGTCCAATAGCAAAATCACAGCCATGTGTAAATAGGGTCAATTCTGGTAAGGAACAAGTTATGCCTCTTCATGGTGGACTGGGCCTGAGTGTGTGGACTTACCTTGCAATGACTGGTGAATGTGACCACAGTGACAAGTGAATGTCATATCTATTCTGTGTTAGCTCAGGTGCCCAGAGGACACCTGCACAGCCCAGTGTCAGGGAAGCCCTTATATGAGCAGAGCCAGCTCAGGAAACACTGGAGCAGTATAGGAAAGACAATTTTGAACACTGAACTCTGATAACCCCTGAACTTTGATCCAGCAGAAGAGACTTCCTTTGTTTGAGGCAGCAGACTCTCTCTAATATTAATGAATTTGAGTTGTATTTTACCATGTTAATTACTTAAGGTGATGCTCTTAAGTAATTAAGAATTACTTAATTAGCCCTGGCAGGTAGCACAGTGGTTAAGGCACCGGCTTGCGAACCCAAATGTCACAGGTTCGATTCCCCAGCCAGGGCACATAACCAGGTTGCAAACCAGGTCTCCAGTCAGGTCTGTGGCTGGAGGCAGGTGAAACGCAACCATACATTGATGTCTCTTTCCCTCTCTGCCTCTCTCCCTTCCCCTCTTTCTAAAAATAATGAAATAAAAAAAATTAAAAAAAAGAAGAATTACTTAATTACATCAATGTTCCCCCCAAAGCTTGTTTATCTTTTTATTTAGGATAGCTGTAGTTGTGTTATTTGCCTTTAACTTCAATTGAAACAATTTTGTTAGGTGCATTATGATGGCTATCATATCACTGTACTTTAAAAAACCTTATAAAAATGTGTGAAAATTGATGTAGTCATTTTAATATTGATGATACAAGATAATTAAAAATTACATACAATACCTTATCATTTCAAATATATAAAAATTCAACTGAAGCACAAAAAAAATGTGCAGTGTATGGAGAATGTGCTGTGAGTAATCAAATGTGTCAAATGTGGTTTCTGAAGTTTCACCTTAGAGATTTCTCACTGGATAATTTTCCACAGTTAGGTAGACCAATGGAAGTTGATGGTGATCAAACAGACTTTCATTGAGAAAAATAAGCTTTATACCTTATGGGAGACAGCTGATATACTCAAAATATCCAAATTAAGGTCTAAAAATTATTTGCATCTTCCTGGTTATTTTAATCACTTTGTTGTGGGATTCCACATAAATGAGAAAACACCTGATCATATTTCTGCATGTGATTATCTACTTAAGTGTACTAAAAAAGTTAGTTAAAAAAATAAATTGTGATAAATAATGACAAATGGATACTTCACAATAATTCATAATGGATGAGACTGTGGGGCAAATGAAGTGAGCCACCACCAACTACACTAAAGACCAGTCTTCATGTGAAGAAGGTGATGTTGTATATATGGATGGGTTGGAAGGAATCCACTATCATGAGCTCCTTTTGGAAAACACATTACTTGCAACAAGTACTGATCCACATTAGACCAACTGAAAGTAGCACTTTTGATGAAAAGTGTACCAAATTAGTCAACAGGAAATATGCTGTCTTCCATCAGAATAATGCAATAATGCTTGTTTCTTTGACAACCAGGCAAAAATTGTTAAAGCTTAGCTGGAAAGCTCTCATTCATTGGCCAATTTGCCAGGCCTTGCATTTTTATATTTCCATTTATTTTAGTCTCCACAAAAGTCTATTAATACAAAAAATATTTCAAGTACATAGAAGACTACAAAAGACAGCTGGAACAGTTCTTAGCACAAAACAAATAAAATGTTTTGAAAGAATGGAATTATGAACTATCCTGAAAAAGGTCAGAATATGTTGGAATAAAACAATTAATTAATTGTTCAATAAAGTTATTAGTGAAAAAAATGTGTTTTATTTTTACTTAAATAATGAATGAACTTTTTAAAGCCAAACCAATGGTTTATATTCTTAGAAAATATAACATTAAATATAGTCAAGTTGAAGAAACTGTGAAAAGTTTATGATAAAGATACACATCGTAGTTTTCTATAAAAGCTAACAGAAGGCATTATTGCAAAAGTTGAAAGTGGTCACTGAGGACAGAGGCTCTGAGGAGGTTGCACAGAATGAAACTCATGACAGAGATGGAAACAGCTCTGGTTCACTTGTGATTTACCTTTTTATGGCAGATCCTTAATAGAACCAGCAACTTGTCTGATGGTGTTAGAGTCTGAGCAAATTTATCAAAACACATATCCTCCTATCAAATGTGTATTAAGAATTATATGCATTGGAAACACACTTTCTCTGACATTCTTTAGTTTGTTAAATGCAACTCTTGGCTCATGACATTTCCTATTTATCAATGTTCTAATAAAAGTGGTTCCAAATGTGGATTCATTCCTCAATCCTCCTGTAGGTTTATTCTATAATGCTGGGATCACAGACATTGACTCTATATCTGGGCTGTGGCCACAGGGAACACTGGGTAATGGCCAGACCTCTG
>PVIW01015999.1:0-17400 GCA_004026585.1 Noctilio leporinus | reverse complement strand
ACATCCATCCCCTTTTTGCTCCCCTCTGTCCCCCTCCCCACCCACCCATTCCCCCCAAAGTCAATCCCACCTGTTGTCCATGTCCATGGTTCCTTTATACTAGGTTCTTGTCTAAGCTGCTCCCCTTCTTTGCCTCTGCCTCCCCCCTCCCCCCAACCCCGTTCCCCCTGACCACTGAAGGCCTATTCCTTGTATTCATCATATACTTGGTTCTGTTTTGCTTGTTGTTAGTTTTGCTCATTATTGAAAAATTATTTAACTTTAAACTAATCATGAGGAAATGAGAATGAGGAGAGTAAATAGGATATTTTACAAAATAATCAGCCTGAATGATACCAGTGCCTATCCGGGTCCAGGAGCGAGGAAAGGAGGGGTGGCAGCAAATGTCTGAGGCGGGGAGGGGGTGAAGCCACACTGCTAGCACTAGGCAGAGCATAAGGACAGATTTCCCTCGCTCCAGGCAGAGACAGGGCTGAAGGAGGCCGTGTGGACCAGCTGCAGTGGGTGGCAGTGGCCTGGGCCCAGCACGGGAAGTGGCGGTAAGTGACGGTGGGATGGCCCACGCACAGACTGTAGGGAGCCTGAAGCCAGAGAGCAGTCTGCCCAGCACCCTGGAGCTCCGCAGGGCAGGTAAGGGTGGAGCGGGATTTCCAGGCATGGTTGTGGGTTTCAGCATTTTAGGGGGCATTTTGTGCAAGAAAGGAGCCAGGAGCTGAGGAGTCTCCTAACTTCTCAAATTGTGCAACATCTGAATAAAGACCTTTTTCCTTCCTCACCAACCTTTGTCTTCAGAATATACCTGTGTTCGGCAATGGGCAGCCAAACCCCACTTTGTTGGGTAACATGAACTCTTTAAAATGTCATTGTTATAAAAGATAATGATAATAACTGTTGGAGATTAATGGAGAGGTGACGAATAAAATGCCACGTGCAAATTGCTGATTATTCTGGCTCAGGAGAAAAATGTACAGTGCTAAGCTTTCTGGGTTAACAGCGTACTGACTGTATTATTGTTGTGTAGCAATATGTGGAGTATGAAGCTCTTAAGAGAGACATACTGAAGATAGTGGGGGTGGGTCTGTACCTTCCTCTCAACCTCTCTGGGCCTGTGTTTCCATCTGCACAGTAGGGAATATAATACCTACTTTATAGGGTTGGTGAGGATTAAATGTGTGGGTAGAGTGTATAATTGCATGGCGTATATCACCATTGTTGGGACCTTGCTGTTGGTGAATAAAGGACTGGCAGAGAGAGCTTCATTTTCAGCCAGTTTTGTATTTAGCTTCTTCCAGGGATTCTAGAGCCTGCCACCCCCAGGCCCTTGCAACCTGGAAAATGACAGTTGAAAGTATGTAAGGCTGGACTCTGGTCTTGGCCTAGGGGTGAGGTGGGGAGCTGACTCTCATCCATGGTTGTATAAAAAGGGGATGTTGGTTTTAGCTTTAAGGAAGGCCTCTTTCCCCTTACTTCCCCTAAAGTGAAATTTTTTTCTGCACATCTTACTGTCCAGTTCCTACATTCATAATCCTAAGCAATGAACTCTTGTTTAATTATAACTTACTCTTTTTGGTCTAGGGAAATTCATAAGCCCTTTGAGTTTGTTAACCAGATTAAGGAAAACTAGAGCTTCTGTGGGCCTTGCTGACTGATGTCATAAAAGACAGCTGCACCTCCCTGGCTACTTCCCTCCGAGTCACACTCCTAGGCAAAGCCAAGGCAGCGAGCGCTTGGTGGGCATCTCTTGAGACTAGGGTTGTGCCAGCACTTTTGGGTGCAAGCAAGTGGGTACCAAATTGTCCGCCCCCAAAAAGTAAAACATGAACATAAACAGTAAAACATGCAGCATCATTCATGGGAAAAACAAACACTTTAAATCCCAAGTTGACTAGAACCATTTTCTAAAATGGTTGGCACTACAATGAGTCTCAGTGGGAAAAAGCCCAAAACACTGACTCATGGGGAATGCTATTGACATCATTTTTTAAAAAGAGTTTATTATTATTTTCAGAGAGAAGGGAAGGGAGAGAGACAGAGAGGGAGAGAGAAACATCAGTGTATGTTTGCCTTTCACCTGCTTCCAGCTACGGACATGGCTGGAGACTTGGCTTGCAACCTGGTTATGTGCCCTGGCTGGGGAATTGAACCCACAACCTTTGGGTTCACAGGTTGGCGCCTTATCTACTGTGCCACCAGCCAGGGCTGCCACCATTTTTTAGCAATTTTGTGTCATGGATCCTTTGACCATCTGGGTAAGCCTGAAGGACCCCTCTCAGAATAATATTTTAAATGCAGAAAAATTGAATAGATTTAATTATGTGTTAATATGTCAATTATATTGAAATAAAGCTGTCAAAATATGTTAACATTAGTTAATGCATTAAATAATAAGATCTAGCAGTGGGTCTAACAACAACCAAAATTTTGAAGTAGTGAGAGCATTAATGCTATTTGAGGTCAGACCTGACTTATCCATATATAGCCACTGTAAGCTAGTGCATAAGGGTTCACACAATTGTAGGGGTCCCTAAAAAATGTTTTGATTTTTTAAAGTTTAAAGAAAACTGAATTTTAGGTTGGATAAAATGTTTATACAAATACATGTATAGCCTGTCCCAAAAGTATCGAGCCAACATCAATGTTAATTATACTGACATGGGCGTCATGCTTTCTGTACAGACCTTGTGTATCTTTACACTGATGCTGTAGCAAAGTATAATTTTTATGGAGCAAGGTATCCACGAAGGCCACGGTGCTAAAGACCATGAAAATCGCCGTGCTTCTGTACTTATTCGAGATAGGGACAGCAACGACCAAAAAGTGATACAAACTTGCGCATGATTGCTATCAGGGTCAAGTCACAGGTTCCACTAATATTCCCAAGGCTTGCGGCCTACATTCATAATTGAAGGAAACACTAAATTGAGTGGAAGAGAAGGTTTGTTTGCCAGGGAAAAGGAGGGCAGAGATATGTGGAGGCCACCAGTATGGTCAGTTATGGAAGGGCTGGGGTCAAATCTGAACCTTGACATATTTAGGCAGGTGAAGAAGGGAAGCAGTTGGGGAAAACTGCATAAACAAGTATGTGAAATTGAACGCAAGGGTAGAAATGCATTCTCCTTTGCATCCTTTCAGATTGAAAAAAAGAAATGCATCCTAATAGAATGCAAAAAATGAAGACAAGCACAGTGTCTGGTGTCCAAGGGGTCAGTGAGGTAATGGACTGGGCTAAAATATATGACAGAAATTCACAGTAGTGTGAGACAAAATTAAAGAGACAGCTTATGGAGAGCCTTGAAGACCAAAGAGAGTTCTCACCTAATCCAAACACTGACAGATAGTTGCCTGGCTTCCTCACCAGTGGAACAGCGAGTATGAGCAATACTTTAAGAAAAGCCTATCTAAATTGAGCCAGCCATTTCAATGTTTTAAAACGCTTAAATCTGCCCTAGCTGGTGGCTCAGTGGATAGTCGGCCTGCGAACCCAAAGGTCGCTGATTCGATTCCTAGTCAGGGCACATAACCAAGTTGTAAGCTGGGTCTTCAGCCAGGTCTGTAGCCGGAGGCAGGTGAAAGGCAACCATAAGTTGATGTTTCTCTCCCTCTCTGCCTCTCTCCCTTCCCCTGTCTCTGGAAACAATAAATAAAAATCTTTTTAAAATAACTAAATAATAGAACATAATAAAATAAAAAGCTCAAATCCTATTTTAATTTTATTTCTCTCGTTGGCAAGGCTGAGGCTCAGAACCTGCAAATGAAGCAATTTCTCTTTAAATCTGTATTGCCAAGGGAGGCTGGCCTGCCTGCAATACGGAAGGAACCAGCACCTGCCCTCTAAATTGTTCTGGTGGAATGTGGAGTCTACTTGAAATTTGCTAAAGCAAGGCCAAGGTTTTTTTTTTCCCCTCCTCTCAGTGAGTGTAAGTGTCCCATGAGCTAGAAAATTTGTTTTTTCAGCCATCCCTCCTCAACCGGCAGGAATTAAGCCTCATTCTTCCCTATCTCTCCCTTTCCTGCTCTCCTGCAATTGACCCTCCGCAGGAAGCTCTGTCCTCTTAGAAGCCCAGGGGGAGCCTCCGCCCTTAGAGCAGCACCGCCATCCTCAGCCTTGACTCAGAAGCCCACCTGCGACTTATTTCATGGTCAAAGTCAGTACATCTGAGACCCTCTGAGGGGGGCGGGGGGCTGTCAGGGAAGAAACAGTTTAAAGGTTGTTCTGCCCAAGCGATTTGCTCCACAGAGAAGATTAATCTCTTACTAGCAAGATCCATAAATTTGACAATTATTTAGACTGGGGGAAAGTACCGGTAAATCAATTGCCACATAAAATAGAATTTTAAAAATGGAGCCCAGAAAGAGGAAATCTGGGAGGCTCCCCCAACCCTCTACTATTCTAAACCAGTATTTGCTATGTGGGGGTCCAGAACAAGTCGTGCCAAGATGTGCCTCTGTGGGTGTGCAGGTTGTTTTGAGCTAAAGGCAATTTTCACTTCAGGCTCAAGAGAATCATCAGCCTTTAACTACCTAGAACTTAAATTAGAGGCCTGCCCCTAATAAAAGAATATCAGCAATAAACTTTTTGAACCACTTTTCTGGCAGGGCAAACACTTATTTACTAAACATCTGCCCTCCTTATCATCCTGCAATGACCCTTTGAAACCCTCAAGGTACATTACCTCATCCCTAGCTCAGAAGTCTAACATACCTCAACCCCTCTTTCTGTCTCTGAACCTCTCCTGCATGTGGGGGTCTCTGACTCTCTCAGGTGTGCAGGGTTCCCATACATAAGCATGTCGTAAATTTGGTTATTTTCTCTTATGAATCTGTCTCATATCTACTTGATTTTTATACCAGCCAGAAGAACCTTGAAAGTAGAGAAAAGTTTATTCTTCACCTATATTTCACTTACAATGACCCACCAATCTCTCTCTTGCCCCAACCTGGGTTGTCAACTCCAGTCCCATATTTTAACTGTGACCTTCAGTGGCTCTTATGCGCCCTCTATAAATCATTCAACATGGATGTACAAGCCTTTTGTGAGCCAGTCCCCACTGAAATTGCTTCCTCACACCCTATGCACCAGCCACACACACCAAAGGCCCCATGTTCTTTCAGGTCTCAGTGCCTTTACACATGCTGTTCCTCCTGCATGGAATGCCTTCCACTTAGCCTTCCTGCTTGACTCAATCATGTTCCAGAATGCAGCTCATGTACCATCTCCACAATATTCCTGACCACCATGCTTGGTGAGGTGCTTGACTATGCATTGCCATAGCCCCCATGGCTCTGATCATTACACATTTCTGTTTTCTCATCTTTTTCGCTAGATTTAATGGAAGTCTGACCCTTTCACCCTGTACCACTAGCTCAGGTCCTTGTCTCTTCCAGGAACTTCTGCAGGTACCTTCATAATGAGTCTTGCTGCTTCCAATAAACCTCTCCCCTCACTCCATTTCTCTCTTCCCCCCTCCTGAGTTTGAGTCCTAAACCATTTAATTCCCTCTTCTCTTTAAAAAGTCTTCTATTGCTTCTTGTTGCCCCATCTGTGTGGCACACAAGCATTCAAGGCCCTTGCTAGCCTGACCCCAAGTGTTCCTCCATGTTCTTCTTCCACCATTTCAAGCCATACAGGCACAGTCAGGAGTTTCCCAAAGGGATCACGAAACACCTCTCCTCCACTCTGGCTCGTGGGGTTTCCTCCTTCCCCATACCTTGTAGGCAAATCCCTGGTGCATAGTTACCAGTTTATGCCCTCAACTTCTAAGCCAGAATTCATTCCTTCTCAGGGTCTGATAACTCAGTTCTGCTCAGCCGCTCCTTTGTTAGAAGCTGAGCTCTGGCCCAGAAGCCTCAGCTGCACCAGCAGGTGGCAGATGGAATTTGCTGAGTTGTCTGTGCCCTTGTGCACTGAGCCTGAGGTGAACCCGGGATGATGAACAACACATCCACACACAACATAGATTCACAGCAAGTCATAACAGTCCTTCAACAAGAGTGGGCAACTGTCCTGAGCGCAAGCCAAGCACTCCCTTCCTCCATGTCACTGGGCTTCTGTCCCAAACCCCACCCAGAAGGGCCAGGGGAGCCTCCTTGGATTCTGTTTTATGCTCTATCACAGATCCATTAGCCCCAGGGCATGGCTGACCACTGGCTCCACTGCAGGCAGCCTTCATAGATGCGTCTGTCTATGGTGGTTTCTTAGTCCATTTGGGCTGCTATAAACAAAACATTGTAGCCTGGGTGTTTATACAGGCACTCCTAATAGGTGGTGCATATTCAGTTCCAGACCACCATGCTAAAGTGAGTACTGCAATAAAGTGAGTGTAGTAATCTTTTTGCTAGTGGAGGGTCTTGCCTTCGGTTTGTAAAAGAGCAGAACACTGAAATGTAATAATGCAAAGCACAGGAAAACAGGGTATGCCTATAAACAGAAGAAGTCCAAGATCAGTCCAGATTGCAGACTGTCGTCTTCTCGTTGTATCCTCACAAGGCAGAGGGGTAAGGGACCTTTGTCTTATAAGGGCGCTAATCCCCTTCATGAGGGCCAAACCCTCATGACCTGATCACCACCCAGAGGCCTCATAGTAGCACCTCTTGATCTAGCTCTGCTTAGAAGGAGCCCACACTCATCTAGCTTCTTTCTATTCTCTGGGTACTTGCTTCACAGGAAGCTTAGTGTCTCCAGCTTCCACTGCCCTTCCAAGAAAGCTGTCTGGAGAAGATGTACCCAGCATGCTGTCTAGGGTCATGTCCCAGTCCTTCAGTAGAGCAAACTCTGGCACAATCCAGGGAATCTTATGGAGCCTCAAGCACTCACCTTAATAGAAAGGCACTTCTAAATATCAACAAGCTGGGAAGCATTGCAAAGCATTCTCTTTCTTCTAGTACAACTGAATTTTCCTGTCAAGCCAGGGGAATGGGAACTTCCTCACTATATTTATGGACCCATATGTGTATTTATATCTGGAAGCCTTATTAATAGATTATCTGAACCAGCTCAGGGTCTAGATCCCTATTATTAGAGGATCACATTAAAAAAAAAAAAAAAAAAGTTTAGGTGGATGTTTTACTGTTAAAGAGAATGCTGATATACCACCACCATCCATTATTTACTCCAAGGAGCCCAATAGGTGTGGTAACCAAGTTGACTTAGAAGCTTTCAACTCCCTACTCTGTGTACAACATTGCACTGAACTTCTTCAAAATCCTTGATCAACTCCTGCTTTTACATCCCTTTAAAGGAGCTATGTGAGAGTTTCTAAAGGACCTAGACCATGATTGGAATTGCTAGGTCATAAGATATTAATATACTTAATTTGAATAGCTAGTGTAAGATAATTCCCCAACCTGTGCTCTCCCCAGCAACAAAAGGAATCTTTATCCCCACATCCCTGCCAGCGCTTGGCATCATCCAGTTTTCTAACTTTGCTAGGCTAATAGCTGCAAGCCTTAATTTGCATTTCTCTGAGTACTAACAAGCAGTTTCTTTCATATTCTTGTAGATCTTTCGGGTTTCCTCTTTTGTCAGTTGTCTATTTACATATTTAACCCATTTTTCTTTTGGTGTACAAACTTTTCTTGTTGAACTTCAGAAGTTCCTTGTCCGTTCTTTGTCATTGTAAATTTTAGACAGTTTTTCCCCAATCTATCATCTATCTCTTCAATTCAATTCAACTTCAGTGTCACTTGTTAATGGAAACCCTTAATTTTGATGTAATCAGATCTACTATTCTTACCTTGTGGTTTGCACTTTTGAAGTGTGATTTAAGAAATTTTTACCCACCCCAAGTTACAATGCTTTTTATCTCTTAACTTAATGGTTTTACCTTTTGTATTTAGGCCTCTAATCTGTTGGAAATCTCCTTTTATAAGTCTTTTGTATGTGAGATTTGATAGGGATCCAACATTTTCTCCATCCTTTCTCTGCCTCTTTTCCTATTATCTTCAAAACAAGCCATCTTTCCCATATTGATCTGTGGTGCCAACTCTATGGTAGATGAAGTTCACAGGTAAACACAGGGCTGCCTGCAAGCTCTCAATTCTACTCCACCACCACATTAAAAGGAACTGTGTAGGTGTCTCAATATCTGGTAAGCATTTTCCCCTCTTTTCATTCTTCCATTTCAAGAATAGCTATCTGTAGAACTTATTTTTCCCTGTGCACTTTAGAATCAGTATATCGTTTCTTTAAAAATTACAGCTAGAATTTTGATTGAGATTGCATTAAATTTATAAATTAATTTGGGGGACATTTGACATCTTTACAATGGAAGTCATGCAATCCAAGATCTGGTATGCCTGAGGGGAGAGAATTGTGAGAAGAGGGTCAGGAAGATATTAAAAAATATCTTTGAGAGGCCTCCAAACACTGTCCTCACCAAGAGCCTTGTTATAGGAGTCTGGGGAGATGGAACAATAAGAACCCTATGGTGGTCAATAAGGAACAAACCAGGAACAAAGGATGCTATGCTTCATTTCCTGGGGGGTGGGCCCTGAGGCTCTGCAAGCCCTCACCTAGCAAGGCAGCAGCAATGACTGAGAAAGGGGCGGAAGGAGTGACTCAGTGACCCCTACCCCTCAGCAAGGGGAAGATAAAGCAGCCAAGTCTCCCCCAGGCAGCCAAACACTGCAGGCGGGCAGAAGGGCAGAAGGGCAGAACCAAAGGCACCTGAGACCGGGCTCAGGAAAATGCAGACTTGTGGGCCTCCTGACTGGAGACCCTGGTAAGATTGGGGAAACAAATAAACAAATAGGAGATGCTAACCCATGACTATGAGAACAAGATAGGGCAAGTTCCGGCTGAGTAGGTGCCGGTGGAGGGCAGAGAACATTATTGAGCCAGAAACTCCCTCTCACTGGTGCCTTGGTGGTGCATGCCCTCTCTCCTTCTGCACAGGAACTGGATGGCTTCCAAGGACAAGGTGACCCAGGGAGGAGGAAAAATCCAGAAACTGACTCTGCACAAGAGTCTGAGTTTTAAAGCAAAGTTATCTTGAACTGGTAAGTTTCGTTTTGTGGAACTAAATACTTGAATTTTTTAATCCTTAGGGTAACAAATTATGGAGGTTATACAAATTTCATATCCACTCTACAACTTTTCACTCTCTACAGACTGGGTTTCAGCAGTAGGGAAAAGTCTAGTAAGAAAGGTTGGGAGAATTAAACAAGTATGAGCCAACACCAATAAGGCTGGTAAAGAAGTTGAGACATAAAGAAACCAAAAGCTTTGCTTGTCATTAAAGTGAGTTAATGGCAGGCAATTGTGGACAACTGTGTCATTTCCAGTGCTCATTCCACTGCTGTATTTAAATAGTACCTTGAGGCAGTTCTGGCATGACCCCTAGGGCCATGGCCCTCCTCACAGGAGGGCAGGAAGCTGGGACCTCAAACCTGCCTCCAGGTTCTCTTCCTGTTGGATACAGCGCACAGGATAAGAATAGGTCTTACATTTTTGTCATAGCCAAAAATAAATAAAAAGAAGACTATTTTGTGACATGTGCAAGTTATATAAAATTCTAATTTCAGTGACCGTAAAGTTTTGTTGGAACACAGCTGTACTCACCCTTTCAAGCATTGTCTATGGCTACATTTGCAGTATAACAGATCTCAATAGTTGTGCCAGAGATTTTAAAGCCCACAAAACCTAAAATATTTACCATCTGGTCCTTTACTGTAAACATTTACTGGCCATAAACAAACCTTCCCTCTCCTTCCTCTCCTGACAACCATGTGCAGTGAAAGTTACTGCTGCTCTCAGAATGGTGGGAAAAAGCAGACCCATAGCCACCAGAGTGGGGCCATTGTATTAGGGAATCAATACACATTCTTTTTCCGGTAATTTTCAACAGCCGAAGTTCAAATGCTCTCTTCCTAACCAAACTAATTTGCCTATGTATACCTTTGGAAGAAAGGGTTACTACTTTCTTGTATTGAATTAATTTTTTTCAAAATTTTAAGAGTGAATTGATAAATAACTTCCAATCAGGAAGAAGATCTCAACCCATAGCTAGTACATTTTAGAAGAATCGGAACCTTGGAACCAGAAACTCAGGTACTAAAACTATTGAGGACTGTCCAAGACTCAAAGTAATGAATGCCTGTGTGCCAGCACGTTTGTGTGTTTGTGTGTGTGTGTGTTGCTCAGTTTAACAAACTGGTTTGAGAATAGGAGTAAGAGAACTTACCTTCTTGAGGGAGGTTTTGAATCTGATTAAGGATTTCTATTTTTAAAAATTAGCAATGTGTTTCTAATTCCATGGAATAGAAAAGGCTTGAGGTAGGGGGAAATGCTAAAAAAAATGGGGCCATTCTTTGTTCAGCTCTGAGAGAACCAAACTAAAGACTTTCCAACATAAGATAATAAATATGTGAATTTCTCTGTTCACTTGGGTTTTAAAATACATTTACCAAAAACCCATTACTTACCATTCATTGTAGTAAGGGTAAAAAGCTTCAAAAGTACATGCTACCATCTCTGCACCCAGAGAGATGCCTTCTTGGTCATAAGGAGCAGATTCAGGCAAGCTAGGTCAGGAGGAAACTTTTCAAAAAAAGAAAAAAATTGAACTAAATATGGAGCATTGATGGAGTGGGTCTTCAACAGGCTGTGAGAAACAGGCACTGGAGAGGCAGGCTCACAGCAGTGGGTCTGGAAAGATCCTCTACTTTTGGGAGCCTTCAGCTGTGGCAGGTGTCACAGGGCCATGCCCATGGACCTAGCTCAGTCTCCTCTGAGCTCCTCTTCCCCTTGGCTTGAAACACTCCTCTCCATTATGTCTGCCTCTCATAGTTTCAATGTTCGATCATTTTGGCTCCTTATAACCCATGTAGCTTCAACTCTTACTATCTTATTTCTAACCATCTTACCTACCAAGTCTTTTTTATTCTTAACATTTCTCTAAGTTTCCAAGAAATGGGATTAACCCAGCGTATGTGTGTGTGCGTGCGTGTGTGCTTGTGTGTGTATGCGCGCACGCACAAACCAAGTTATTAAAGGCATTGCCAAATAGCTCATTGATTGCTGCCCCTTGCTTGTGTGCCCACCCTGAACCAATCAGCCCTAGGGGTAAGGTTAGACAGGGCAAAGCATAACCACTTAAAGCTGTTCCTTCCAGTTTCCCCTGGCAGGGTTAGTGGAAATGACAGATAATGTGGATAACCTGTTTATCATGGAGTGAGATGCATATAAAATTAACCCTATGCTATGATAAGACTAAGAGCCTAATTCACCTGGTAGGCTTGGCAGCACAGAGAGTGGAAAAGAATTGAACCCCTAATCAGGTAGGATTAGGGCTGGGGAACCTCTTGTCAGCGGGGCTCATTGTCCCAGGGGTAGCCCAGTGACAATATTGGGAGGTGCTGGTAGCTCTTACTGTGTATTATATCCAGAGGGGTTAGTGGCAGCCAGCCTGGTAGGATGGGATGGGATCAGGGTGATGGGCAATACTGTACCCTGGGGTGGCTCTGGTCCAACAGGGATTGGCAACAAGAGTTAGCCCAGATCTCCACATTGTCTAAAGTTCAGAGCAAACCACTAATTCCAGTGTAGAACTGGATCGCTGAGCAGACACCCAAGATAGAGGCTCACTCTTACATGTCTATGTAGGGGAGAACATGAGAGAACAATTCCAGGGATATGTAGCAGGCACAGTAACAAAGGATCCATAGTGGTACAAATAATTTGAGACCTCCACCTGTAACAGGGCTTAGGGTTCTGACCACAATGGAGTGGGTCAGCAGTGCAGGTGCCAGCATCCAGAGCTGAGAGGCCAGAGAAGAGGGGAGCAAGGAGGAGTTTGTGAGGTTCAGGGAAGCCATCACAGATGACTTTTCAGCTGATCTTGACATAAGTATTTATCAGAAACAAAGGGAGGGAGATAAAAAACTTTCCTTGGTCAACAAAATCAAAACATTCTGGGGACCATCTGGTATCTTCCCCTCAGGCTCAAAATTACTTATATGGCTAAGCAGGTTGGAAGGGAACCCAGAAGGTTAAGTTACTCCCAGTTACAACCCACAGACTGAGGTCCATCTGAGGAAGCTAGTAGACCAAATCCCATTGAGCGCTGCTAAGAACATGTGAGGAGGAAACCTCTGTAGATTTCCATAGAGGAGGGCCTCATGGTCTTTTAAATTGCTCTTTAGAAGTCTGAGCTTCTTCTGTGACTTCCCATAGTTTAGTGTTAAAGGAAGAAAGATGACTCAGGTGGCTGCCCCAAGTGCTTTAACTATCTTTTTCTGAGTCAGCTACAGAAGCTTGACTAATTAATTAGCACAATGAAGGACAGAAATGGCTTCTGTTGGCAAAATTAGCAATCTGTTAATTAATGGAAAGGATGTTTAAATGGGCTTTTACTGTTGAATCTTATGGTGTTCCAGACAAGTGGAATGGCTAAAACATTGCAACCCTCTCTACTCTTATACTAGCCAAGTATAAGATTCTAGTCAGCCCCTCACTGGTCACCTTTCAGAGGCATGACTCAGAACTTGTCTGGTGTTTAACCATAAATTTAGATAATTCTGGTGACCTGATACTAACTAAAATCTGGTCTTTGGAATATTATCATGTCACTCCCAAAAGAACATTTCATATAAAGTGTGGACAAAGCCCCTGAAAGATCAGAGGGCTGGGACTTTGCTGAACTTCTACAAAACAAGTTGCCTGAACATTTGGGGGTCTTTTTACTAGTTAATATATATCACAGCACTTGGTCTGAGACCTGATTTCATTATCATACCATAGTAGGGTGGCAGGGACAGGAGAGATAGGTCAGATCCCACACATCCTAGCCAGGAACAATGGCAACCTTGGCGATACAGAAATGGGATATTCTGTTGAGGTTACACAGCACTTATTCATTTGTCCATTCAGCAAATATTTCTCACATAACCTCTATTTGTCAGGCATGTGCTCAATACTGAGGGTACAAGCAACATGAGGCAGATATGATCCCCTCCCTCCAGAAGCTTTTAGACCAGGAGGCAAGTGATCAAACAAGTAATAATAATCAATGGCGAGTTTCATGGCTGGGGAAGCATGGGAGGTGTGGGGACATGGAGCAGACAGAATATAAAGGACTAGGAGGGTTATGCCATCCTTTTCTTTCTTTTCTAGAAAAATTCAAGTGCTAAAATTGACCCCACAGGCAACTGGACAAATGCCTGAGGACACTGGTGTGGCCCAACCCTTTTACAGAGTCTGCAGCTCAAGGACATTTTTGAGATCCCATTGTCACTCTCCTCCCTTCAGTTTGGGGGCACATGGACACCTGCCCCCTCCTATTTTTATTCCAGAGGGCAGTAAGGTTCGAATCCACATTATGCAGTTGTCAGATTTTATCCCCAGAGACCTCAGCATGAAGAGGCTCAGTGGCTTGCCCAAGGGCATTTATTGAGTCAAGGGTAGAAATGGGAACAAAACTCAGTCACCTGACGCTGAGGCCAGCTCCCCTTCCCTTGACACATCACCTAACAGAGAAAATAATCTTCTGAAGTATCAAATAGCGTTGGCCTTTTGATGAGTAAGCAAGCTGATGAGCAAATAATGAGAAAAGTGGGTGTTAAATTTCCTTTGACATAACTTCTTCAGAAAATGCAGCACTGGAAGCAAATTAGAATGTGACTTACATTATAATAAAAGCAAAAACATTTTTAAATAGCCCAAACAGCTGATAAACATGAGGCCTGGTTATGATTGTCAACCTAAAGAAGAGCAGAGAAAAAGAGTCAAATGTATAATATGCCCGAGTTCTCAGGCAAGCAAGATGACTGCTCACGATTCAAGGTGTTTATATAGGTGATTGAATGGCCCTCTTGCATCCTGTTAGTCATGGAGGGTCAGGGGAGATGTACTTTTAAAACATAGATCAACCAAGAGTGGTCCCTCTTGAGACTTTGATGACAAATGACATATGCCTGATGGAATCACAGTTGCCTGAGTTCTTGTTGAGATGAAAGAAAACAATATCTGCCTTTGGGAGTAGAGGATCTGTGATTCACTGTCCCGTGCTGCAAGGAAAGGAACCTGGGACGGGTCTGCCCTGTGCACTATGCCCCTGCTGTCTACTCACACCCAGCCTCTACAGGAACTATAAAAGGATGGGTTTTTACATTTTCGATTGTGCATTTTGTGAAAGGAATGAAATTGCCTACAGAATTTCATATTCATTTTCTTTCTGTTGGAATTTGTATTCGTTTCTTAGAAGACTGTGGCTTCTCTTGCCTCAGTGGCAATATGCTTCTCCCTCTACATAGCTCTGCCCCACCCCAAAATAGTGCTGTGTCAGCCCCCCAACCCCTTGTTGCCCCAGTAGCAGCACCTAGGACTAGGTTTCTGCGAAACAACAAAAATGAAATGAGTTTCCTTATTCTCCTTCAATTTGAAAGAGAAAAAGAGGCTGAAATGCAAAGGGGTTCCTTGGACCATTTAATCCACTTGTCATTTCTGTTCATTGAAATGTGGCTGTAGGCTTCATTTTCTTGTTGCAATCAAAAACAATCTATCAGCATCATTTAACATATAGCATACAGGTCCCCAGGCAATTTAAGATTAGAAAACTCAGACAGGATTGGCCTTGCTTCAAATATCTTAGATGTTTCCTCACCTAAGAGATACTCAAGTATTGATAGATGAGTTGTACTGGAAAACAAGAGGGGAGAAAATGTCGCTGCAAGTTAGTAATGCTTTCCCAGTTACTCAAAGGTTTATAACAGAGGAACAAATCCCCCTAGATCTAACTACACAAGAAGCAATTTCTAATTATATGGGGAAAAAAATGTTCCAATGACAGGATAAATGTTTTGGTCTACTGTAGGTCAATTCTATGGCAGAATCCAGAAGCAAGTTTACAGTGAGTGGAGAAAAACAGTAAGCTCACTGTCGATCTCTTGCCTGACTCTACACTCACACATCCAACTGCAGATATCATCTTCTTGATGCCCTCACACTTGATGTGTCCAGAGCAGGACCCATTGTCTCCTCTGCCCACTCCTCCACCCCTGGTCACCAACAGTTCTATCTATATCAGTGAATGCCACCATCTTCCTTGAGAGGATCCAAGCTAGAAACCAAGCTAGAATCTTCCTTGATGCCTTTCTCTCTCCCTCTCTCCACTTGCAAGTTCCTCAATCCTATTACTTCTGCCCCCTAAGTCTCTCCAATATTTATCTACTTCTCTTCATTCCCACCATCTGCCATTACCCTCACCCACTTTGCCAGCAGCTCTCAACCGGATCACAGCACCAGCCTCCTAATCCTCACTTGCCCTCCATGTTTCCCCCATGCAGGGAGAGTGATTCTTCCAAAATGCAGATCTTTCCTGCTTAAGATCTTTCAATGGCTCCCAACTTTGCAAATAAAGGCCAAACGGGGCTTATCAAGTCCTTCAGTGTTTGAACAATTTTCTCTCTTTAGATTTTTGACTTGCCACTCCTACCCCTCATACTCTATTTTTTGAGCCCACCTGGCACTTGTGGAGAGAAAGACCAATAAAATGGCATTGGTCAGGTCAAGATAAGATAAAAGATATAAAACAAAGTGGCATCACTCATGTCAGCCACTACACCGTGGTTCAAGAAGTAAATTACCTAAGTCACACCAGACACATCTGGCAAGAAGGCACATCTAAGATAATCTGCACACATGACCAGTACAGCTGTGTCTCCAGAGAGGAACCACCCAGAGAGAGGCTTCTAGGGAAACTCCCCACTCAGCATCAGGGATGCCAAGACACTTATCAAGAGACCCAAAAGGGTGACGTATACCACTCCCAAGGGCACAACTGAAGCAGGCTCCAGACCACAGCTGAGACAGCTGAGCTCCACACATCAGAGTGCTGCTCCACACTCCACCAATTTCTCTTGGCACTGGCTGTTAAAGGTTCCACTCCACTGGATGAAGACCATAGCCTCTCTAACTTGTAAGACTGGTTCTTTGGGCTATGCAAGGCAGAGTCCCACCACTGGACTCACCCTGTCACAAGATTCTTTCTCGCAATATGCTGAGGGCTCCCTTTCCTACTGTGCTGTATCCCAGACTCCTGGCTGAGACTCTGGGACTTGGGTTCATTACCCCTCATTGATTGCTGTGTGTATTATATTCCTCCAAGATTGTTGGAGTGGGTAGAATACTAATTAATGGATGTCAATGTTCTACCTTGAGTGAATCTGCATTCAGTAAAGGCTAACTGAAAGCATAGTTACCTCATATGACTCTTGTCTATTCCCTGGTGCCGGGTTGCTCCATAGGCAGCTTGTGGAATGATTGCCCAGCTGACTTATAGAAGAGACTGTAATGCAGTCCCAACTCAAGGAACTGCTTAGGGCATGGTCTCCAAGGGCATGCACAACAGCACCGTCTCTCCCCCTGGCCTTTGTATCCTATCCCCACTGCTTGGAACACCCCTTACTCTCTCTCTCCTCTCCACCTGGTCAACTGCTATTAGTCTTTCAGATCACAGAAGTCCCTTCTTAACATCACCATGTGCTCCGATAGAACAGTCTCTATGCTCTATTTCAATGCTCTTGCCTCACTTAGGAGTGCAAGTGCCTTTTTTTTAAGCTGTATTCTCTACTAAAAGGTACGTTCATTATATGACGTTCTAAAAGGCAGAGCCACAGTGATAGAAAGCAGATTGGTGATTGTTGGTCTGGCGGGTCAGAGGGTGGGGATGACTACAAAACAATAGATCAAATTTTGGGGGTGATGGAAGTGGAGATTTAATGAACCTATCCATTTGCCTAAACCCATCAAACTGTACACTTAAAATGGGTAAATTATTATATAAACATTACGCCTCAATAAGACCAGCTTTAAGAAAAATAAATGGCCGTGGCCAGGTGGCTCAGTTGGTTAGAGCATTGTGCCATACACCAAAAGGTTCTGGGTTCTATTGCCAGTCAAGGTGAGTATAGGAGACAACAGTCAACATCTCCCCCCCACCCCCTCTTGCTCTTTCCCCTCAGCCCCCTTTTCCCTCTCTAAAATCAATAAACATATCCTCAGGTAACATATCCTTTTTAAAAAGAAAAAGAAACATATCCTCCTTGAGGGTAGGTTTATTCTTAGAACAGGACTGTAATAATACATGCCTACAATGTCATTGTTAATGGATAGATGAATGAATACATGTTATTTCCTTTTTACCTACTGTTTTGTACATTTGGGATAAAAAAATTTTTAATAGATGTGTTTTAAAATAAAAGTGGTGCCCTGGCTGGTAGCACAGTGGATAAGGCGCCGGCCTGCAAACCCAAAGGTTGCAGGTTCGATTCCCCAGCCAGGGCACATAACAAGGCTGCAAACCAGGTCTCCAGTCAGGTCTGTGGCTGGAGGCAGGTGAAAAGCAAACATACATTGATGTTTCTCTACCTCTCTGCCTCTCTCTCTCTCTACCCCTCTTTCTA
>PVIW01015998.1:0-17938 GCA_004026585.1 Noctilio leporinus | reverse complement strand
TTCCACTACTTGGACTATACCCAAAGAATCCTGAAACACCAATTCATAAGAACCTATGTACACCTATGTTCATAGCGGCACTATTTACAATAGCCAAGTGCTGGAAACAGCCTAAGTGCCCATCAGTGGATGATTGGATCAAAAAACTTTGGTACATTTACACAATGGAATTCTATATAGCAGAAAGAAAGAAGGAACTCGTACCCTTTGCAACAACATTGATGGAACTGGAGAGTATTATGCTTAGTGAAATAAGCCAGTCAGTGAAGGACAAATATCATATGATCTCACCTCTTACGGGACAATAATGAGCGAAACTAACAATGAGCAAAACAGAACCAAGTATATGAATACAAGGAATAGGCCTTCAGTTATCAGGGGGAACGGGGTTGGAGGGAGAGGGGAGGCAGAGGGAAAGAAGGGTAACAGCTTAGACAAGAACCTAGTATAAGCGAACCATGGACATGGACAACAGGTGGGATTGACTTTGGGGGGAATGGGTGGGTGGGTGGGGGGACAGAGTGGAGCAGGAAGGGGATGGATGTAATACAAAAACAATAAAATTAGAAAAAAAAAGAAAATTGGGAAAACTGTAACAGCATAATCAATAAAATATACTTTAAAAAATAAAAGGATTTATTGGACAACCCTCGATGACTGACTGGCTTTCAGAGGAATATCAAGAGTGGGTCTAGAATGACTTCTTGTTTCTACTTTTGGAATATGGATTGGCCTGCCCAGACAGAGAAGGCAGAAAAAATCTACTTTGGGTGGGACTCAATGGATTATGCAGTGAGTTGAATAGTGATTTGGGTGAGTCCTAAATCCAATAACAGGGGCTTTTACAAAAGAAAGGCAGGGGGAGATTTGAGTCACAATGGAGGGGAGAGGGCCAATGAAATTGGAAACAAAGATTGGATTCCTTGCAGAACAAGGCAAAGAATACCTGGGGCTACCAGAATGCCTGGGAGTTTGACTTTGAGGTTAGACTCCTGGCCTTCCAAGATATGAGAGACTACATTTCTCTTCTTTTAAATCACCAAGTTTTGGTAATCTGTTATGGCAGCCATGGGGAACTAACATGGACTACTCCATGTTGAGTGTGGGGAGCTCTCTGAAGGGATTGGCTAGTCAAGTGGATGCACTGAACTCTCCTTAGGAGAGAGGCCAGGCTGGAGAAAAAGTTTGAGAACCAGCTAAGCTTACAGGTGGCAGTTAAACAACTGTCATTTTTGAGGGGAAATAAGGCCAGCAAGAACTTCCTCAGAAGCTTTTCCTCAGAAGCAGAAAACAAAAAACTTTCCAAATTATTTTTTCCCCAAACATATTTCATTCCCTGATGTAATCTACACTATGCACATAGATATCAATGAAATGTAATGTTTATATCCAAGAATATTTTATATGCATTTTAATATCTGCCAATACATTAAGAATATTAAAAAAAAAACTTGTGGTACATTTATACAATGGAATACTGTGCAGAAAAAGGAACTCCTACATTCCATGGCAGCATGGATGGAACTGGAGAGTATTATATTAAGTGAAATATGCCAAGTAGCAAAGGCCAAATACCATACAATAAGAAGGAGCTAATGAAAAAAACAAACAAATGAGAACAATAAAATCTGATGCATGGAAGCAAGGAACAGACTGACTGAGACCAGAAAGGATGGGGTAGGAGGTTAAGAGAGGAAAGGAGGGGAAGAATCTAGTCAAGGAACATGTATAAATGACCCAGAACTATCTTATCACTAAATTTCTCAGTTTAGGGAGACTGTCCACATGTCCACATGATAGTAATAATAATAATAATAATAATAATAGCATATGACACTACATGTGTCAGAAATTGCAGGAGTTGTAACTCAAATACTATCTATTGCTATCTATTGCAGATAGTCAGAGATCTCTTGCTTATAGGGAAAAGAAGAGGGAATGTGCACTCTCTAACAATTCAGGATCAATTCAGACATATCAGCCTTATCCAGGCTATAGCACTGTGAGCTGGGCCACAGGGACAGGATACACAAGCTTCGAGGAGAAGAACTATTATAAGAGAGTTTATTATTTAAAATGCAGCAAACTAAGGCTCACAGCATTCAGTCTTAGGTGGTCTTCACTCACAGGTATGAGTTGAATCCCATTTGGAAAAGTATAAGTCTGGTTTCATAATTCAATGTCATTTTTATCTGCTCCTCATTGAACACCTAGCACATGCAGCTTCATATGTTTATGATGGAGAAGAAGGGGCACATTAATGAGTAAAGAAAGGCACATTCTTCATTGTAATGGAGTTATACATTCAGCAGAACTTTGCCAGAACTGAATGTTGAAGGAGCTATGCACCATTAAAAAAATGTTGGACTTTTATTAAACAATAGTTTCTGTGCCTGAGGGTCCCCCAAACAACCCTCAGCCTCAATGACTCACTAGAAGGATTTATAGAAGTCAGCAAAAATGACATAGTCATGGCTAAAGTTTATTATAGTGAAATTGATAAGGGAAGTCAAGAGTTAAAGATTTTAGCTTCAGTTATAGTCAATACGCTTAAATGATTAATGCATGTGGAAAGCTGTTATTCCAGGAACTGGAATATATGACTTATGTGACTCCAGAAGGTCAACAAGCGACTCAACCTTTGTAGCCCAGTCGGTCTGCAAGAAATCAAGATGGTATATGATCTATTGTATTCTAGGGAGAGAACTCTGTGACTCTGATAAAGAATTGTTGATTGGCAGATAAAGAATACTAGGAAATGGCCTCCAGAATGCAACTCTTATTTGTTTAACCCTTTGCCAAATCCCTTACTTACACTTTCCTTCATCCTATAAAAGAGCTGTTTGAGATGAGATGTTAAGACAGATTTTAGGGTACATAACCCATTGTCTTCTCAGATCACTGGCATCTGAATAAAGTGTCCGTAAAAATTCATTCTTTGTCTCTACTTCTTGGTTCTGGTAGTGACAAGCAGCGCAAACATTGACCTTTCCATTTTCAAAATGATACAGATTAAAATCAACAACAGAAAAAGGGCATAGAATGTAGTTCAGGAGAGACCAGGAATAAGCATCCAGTTTTCCTTCACCAGTGAGGTTATATGGACAATGCTTAATTTTCCATAAAACAATGTGTGGCGATGCATACAAAGCAAAGTACTGCCAACAAGGGAAGATCATCTGAGCCTTCATGTCCAGCTTTTTTTATTGTGGTTCTATCACATAGGCATGGCTGACTGCCTGTGTGGTTGATCTAAGTCCAATCCTCCCAAAGATAAAGTAATATCATATAGTCCAGGGCCCTTAATATAAATCACATTGTTAGCATAGACCATCAAGTATGGTCCAAGACCCTTAAATAGACAAAGGTACTTTTATCAGGCATTATATTCCAATGATTTAGAGGTTATCTTTAAGGAGCTGAGCAACACCCAAACCTTTTTTTGAGATGTGTAGAATTTGGACAACCCAGGCTTACTGAAATAATCATTTCATAAACAGTACCCAAATGCATTCCTTTTGTTAAATAAATAAATAAGCCCCTTAGACATTACAGATATGTCAGAAGTACCCATCCCCATGACAGGAGCATATTTACAAAAACAGTGTTTGCCTGAACACTCACTAGAATCTCTGTTGTAATGTACATTGGGATGAACTCTCAGAGCAGTTTCAATACCTTGTAGAAAGAAGGATAATGTAAAGCATACTTAAAATAACTCCCCACATACTTCCCAAGAAATTCTCTGAAGACTCAGATTACACCTCATTTAACCATAGATTAATAATGGGAAAAACTAAATAAAACTTTTTTCTTAGGAAAAGAAGGCAAGTTATGAGGTACTTGATCTTGAGCCAAGTACAAGTCCAGAGTGGCTTATGCTGGTTCATTGGGATCACCAGGGAAGGCATTATGGAATTGGAATGCTAAAACTATATAGAATTGAGTTTGAGTCCTGGCTATACTACTTATTACCAACTGTAGTAGGTTAACTTGTGTCTTCCCCCAAGAAAAATGTCCAAGTCCTAACTCCTGGCACCTACAAATGTGACCTTATTTGAAAATAGGGTCTTTGCAGATGTAATTAATTTAAGGATCTCAAACTTAAGGCAGGATACAAATCCAATGGCTAGTATTCTTATAAGAGAAAGGTAGGGATAGTAAACACACAGAGACACAACACAGAGGGTAAAGTCATGTGAAGATGAAGGCAGAGATTGAAGTAATGCATCTATAAGCCAAACAATGCCAAGGATGGCTTTTGCCACCAGGAGCTGGAAGGGAGGCAAGGAAGAATTCTTCTGCATACCTTCCAGGAGTAACCAACACTGCTGACATCTCAATTTTAAACTTTGGCTTGAAAAACTGTGAGATGACATATTTCTGTCTTTGTAAACCACCAAGTTTATGGAATTATTTTGTTGCACTTCTAGGAAAATAATATAGTGCATTTCCGTCATTTTCTGATCTTGTCTATTCCATAGTTTTCTTATCTATAAAATGGTAATACCCATCTGCTGAGAGAATTAAAGAATGCATAAATAAGAGTGAGAAATCTTTCTAATTTGGAATTTCTGTTTCCCTAGGAGTTTTTAAATGATTCATCAAGTTTGAAGGATTCTGGGATATGGTTTTATATTTCATTGACATGATAAACATGAACTCAATGGAGGATAAACTTCAGGGAAATAGCCTTTGCAATCCCACATGATTTTAGTGCAAACTAAAATTTTAGTTTTAGCCTTCACTTTTTCTCTTGTGTTTACCATACTTAAGCATGTCTGTCAAGTCTGTGAGCATCTTTATTACCAGATTTTTTTCCCCCCTCATTTTCCCCATAAGTATTTATTATTAGGTAAGCCATGAGTCAGGATCCTAGGGTGGGATATACCCAGGTCCCCCTTCACCCCTCTGGGAGAAGGATGGAAGACAGAGGACAGGTAGGGTGCAGCCAGTTCAGATCTTTCCAGAAATGTGCCTTCTGCCCAGTAGTCATCCCAAGCCAATACCCAGGACATGGGGCAAAAGGACTTTTACACATGCTGGTACCATTGGCACACAGAGACATTGCCCCCTTTAGCAGTCATTGCCTTCCCACAGCGGTGGAAATTCAGGTAGTTCACCAACAGTTCCTGGTCTGGTTCTGGTTGGTGAAGCAGCTATCAAAAGGGTGGTACTGTAGTTCTTGATTTTGGACTTGCTGTCTTCTGCCATGTTGCTAACTCCCAAAGACACCTCTGAAGCCACCTGTGGCTCAATGTGACCCTCAGCAAAGATCTGTTACCAGTGTTTTAAACTGTGCATCTGTCAGGCTGGCAATGTGCTCATCTGTCAGGCTGGCTATTTCTTTGTTGCTTAGTTTGGCCACTGGGACCTTGATTTGTGCCCCCTTTTGAGCCATGTTTCTCAGTCTCTGCATCTTGGCAGGCTCTGCTGTGCCTTTTCTTAGGTAGAGCTGTCACACCTGTTACACTGTAAGGAGTGAAACCTTGGCTATTCATCAGTTCAGGGAAACCCATTTTACCAGGTTGTGGCATTGTATGTGAGGAAGGGGTCTGAGAAAGAACTCTGTCACTTACTCAGCACTTGCCCCCTTTTTTAGGCACTTTTTCTGGTTCCCATATGAGGCTAGCTCCCCTCTAGTTCTGTGGTTCCCAGAGTGGGTGGATCTGTGGATGTTTCAGGACCATTGGGGCCTCTCAATAAATGAACTCTTCCTAATAGTCCCTCTGCCCCAAGCCCCACCGGTTTTCACAGTCAGAAAAAGCAATGTGGCTTTTTTTTTTTTTTTTTCTCCTCCAGCACTGGAATGGTGAGCTGTGTGATCTGACCTGGTGCCAGGAGCAGTCAATAGGTGCTGCAACTGTGATTTCTCTTTTTCCTGGCTGACCCCTGCCACTCTCCTGCCTGTGCCACCAACTCCTGCAGCTGCACTGTCAAATACACTGGCAATCTATTCACCTAACCAGTTCATGTGCCCCAGCTCCACCCCTTCTACCTACCTGGATGAGCATTTCTTTCTTCCATCTTTTGTTTGTTTGACTTCGTGCAGTTCAACATTCAAGAATTTCTGGATGTCTCTAGTTTTGAGGTAGAGGTATCTGTTTCTGGTTGTGGGAAGAGACATAGTGTGTCTATCTATGCCTCCATTTTGGATCTTCTTCACCTTTTATTTTAAATGAGATTCTGCTGGGTACAGTATTCTTTTTTACAGTCCTTTGTTATTCATTACTTGGAATATTTATTGCCATTTTCTTCTGACTTGTAGTGCTTATGTTGGGTAATAAGCTGATAGCCTTATTGAAACTCACTTATAGATTACTAGCTGTTTATTCCTAGCTGCTTTTGAAATTCTCTCTTTGTCTTTGAATGTTGCCATTTTAATTGTGATGTATTTTGGTGTGGGTCTCTTTGGGTTATCTTCATTGGGACCTTCTGTGCTTCCTGGACTTGCATGACTTTTTCTCTCACCAAGTTAGGAAAGTTTACTCTCAGTACTTTTCCAAAAAGGTTTTCACTCCCCTGCTCCTTCTGGTATCTTTATGATACTGCTATTATTATGTTTCATGTTGTCCTACAGCTCTCTTAAACCTTCTTCATTCTTTTTGAGTCTTTTTTAATTTTCTTGTTCTGCTTGGAAATTTTTTCTATCTTTCCTCAAGCTCACTGATTCAAACCTGTGTTTAAATCCTTGTACTGTGTTCTTCATTTCATATATTGTATTCTTTATTTCCTTCTAACTCTTAGTGATAGTTTCTGCATCCTTTATTATGCTGTGTAGTTCACAGTAAGTTCCTTATACCTTCCCTAGAGTTCTTTGTAGCCCTCACTGAGCTCCTTGAACATCCTTGTAACCATTATTTTGAAATCAATGTCTGATAGTTTGCTTGCCTCTATTCATTTAGCAGTCTTTCTGGGAATTACTCCTTTCTTTTTCATTGGGGGTAGCTTCTTTGTTTCCTTATTTTAGATGACATTTTTGTTTATTTCTCCTTCTTAGATTGATTTGCTTTGACTCTTTAATTTTGTGATGTGACCTTCTATGGTAGGAGACCTGTGGGATACAGTGGTACTATCTGCTTGTTATCCTAAGCTTGATGCTCTTGGTGTGTGAGTTATTCTGCTTATGTGGGATCTCTGGTTGTGTTTGGGCTTTGGTTGTTATTTGGTCACTCTTCAATGGGTCCTTCCCTTCAACTGGCTGACTTATACTTACTCCTCTCATGCCCCCATGTCTTGTATGCTGTTGTAGAAGTGTTGCCAGTAGCAAACCAAATGTCCCAGAAAATGAACCCACCCACAATCACACTATCAACAGCAAATGAGCCAATATTAATAAAAGTGTAAAAAGATGGACAATTATAAGAAAGGAAAATGGTTTTGAGAGAGTAGAGAGAAAAACAATAATAACAATAGGGAATAGAGACAAGGTAAAGAGAGAAAAAAATTAAAATTTACATCATAAATATAAAAGGGAGAGAAGCAGTCAGAATGGAATCAGACATAAAGTGTATAGTATTAGGCTTAAACAGAAATTTAACAAATATAGTGAAAGAGAGAAAAAAAAAATAAGGAACCAAATTGGAGAAAAAGATTTTCTTCCTTATTACTTTACCACAGCACTATCAACAACAAATGAGTAATGGTTAATATAGGTGAAATGGGAATAAAAGGGAAAAAGAAAGAAAAGCTTAAGAGTTTCTATAGGAAAGAGAAGTGATTTTGACAGGATAGAGGAAGAAGGAATACTAAAAATTAGGAATAAAAATTAAGCTATGACAAGAAAAAAAAAAAAAACATTTAAAATGAAAAAAGGAGGAAGGCAAAATGGAGTAGGAGAAAGGAATGGTAAAATTTGAGATTTGAAATACACAATGGTAAAGATCTAGAAATAAATTGAAGAAAGGCAACAGCAACCACCATGTCCACAACCAATGAGTAAAGATTGATAAAAGTAGAGAGAGAATAAGGGTATTTTAAGAATAGGAAAAAGAATGTGAGATGACTAATTGTCACAGAACCCCAGCTTATGTTGTTCTAGAACAGATGTGGGATCCAATTGCATGCTTCCAAGAAGTGTGACTCCCAATACAAAAGTTTGGCGGAAAAGGAAAGGGGGTTTATTTAAAAGTTATACAGATTCAGAATAATGGTGGGATTCTACCATTATGCTGCACTCCCTTTAAAACCCCCAAACACTTAGTACTGCCTCTCCCTGCCAAACTAGGCCAGTTTCAGAATATACCAGTCAGAGGTATTATCTTTCAGAAAAGCAGAAGTCCACAGCTTAGTATTCCCAGTCATAGTTCAGCATCTCAGCCATCTCCCACTAATCTATGTTTGGTTAGGCAGGCCCTTGAAATTCCAGACTCATCAGCCATGCTGTTATGTTCTCCTGGAAGATTTCCCAGTGGGTCTCCTCTTTCATACTCCAGACCTCATGATGGACTCTCTCTAAACCATGTGGCTTCCTTATTACTTACCAGACCTTCTAGCTGACTCACCTTACCCCTTTTCAGACCCTGTGATTTTTATCCCTATCTTCATGGCTCCCCCTAACTTGAAATGCTGACCTGGAGCACCATACATCATTGTTATAAAAAGTATCTTAAGCCTATCATACTCCCTTTTGTCCTGGGCTGCAACACAACTATTATCTAGCTATCAGCTTGCCATAGATATGCAAAATACCTTAAAATCTGTATTATCTCTTTTCCATATCCCCAAAAACCCTGACCTGTGAGAACTTTGGGGCTCCCTCCCCGACTCTTACATAATGACAAGAAAAATGGTTTTGTGAGGCTGAAGGGGGAGACATATAAAGAGTGTGGAATGGAAACAAGTCATAGCAAGAGGGAAAATAAAATTTTAAATGAAAATAGGAAGAAGAAATAAGAAAGTATAATGGCATAAGAAAGGGGAGGAGATAAATATGAGATTTGAAATAAACTGTAATATAAAAACTAGTGATCTAATAGGCACAAACTTTAAGGATAAAAAATGAATGTTAAAAATCTATTCAAGAAGAGATTATAACACAAATCATGAAGAAGATCAAGGTAGAATTCACCTCCATAGAATCTATTGTTTACTACTGTTTTCTTTTTCTGTATCTGCCGTGGTAATATCACATGGTGTCCCAGTTTGGGCCTCAGCAGCCTATTCAAGGCTACCAGCAATCTGTAGTTTATGGTTGTCTCCTTCAGTTGTTAATCTAGTCCATCTGTAATCAGCAGTCAGGCTTAGCCCCCACAGGTCCTGGCAGAGGAAGCCCTGAGGGAAGGCTATTGCTTCCTCTCAGACTGATGCCACTTGGAAAGGAGTGGTCTGCCTGAGCAAGATGGCTCTTGCAGTATGGGGAATGACTCAGTACAGGGATCCTGGTAGATGCTCCCTCAGTTCTCTCCTAAAAGCCACAAACTCCTGTTTCTCATCAACCATCTGTAGGCTACTCTGCCTTCCTTTGCTGGATCCCAGGGTAAGTGGATGAAAACAAAATTTTATGTTTTGGCCCTTTAAGAGGTTCTCTGTGTCTCTAGCTGTCTCTTCCTGGCAGATAGAATCTCTGATGCTTTTCATACCTGGGCGTTTTCTGGATTTGTTTTTGACCCTGATGCTATTGGCTGGGTAGCCCAGATTGGGGTTTAGATCCCACACTTCTCAGAGGGGATCCATTGGCTGCTGAAATTTCCCTCTGCCACTTAAGCTGCTGCCCATGGGAAGTACTGCCAATCCTCTCATGTCTCCTTTGCACTCTGTACCAGTCACATTGTGATTTCTTCTGTCTGTCTGTAGTTATAAGGCTTCTCTCCAGCTACTGTTTTGTTGGTTATTCTGGATGATTTCTCTTCAATTTAGTTGTAATTCCAGGTTGGTTCTGAGAGGAGGTTAGTATACCTTCCACTTACTCCTCCACCCTTTTGAATATCCTTGTTTAGTTATTTCTCTTGAGTTTTGTTCTGTCCTTTCATTTAGGCCATATTCTTTGTCTCCTCATTTTGGCAGCCTTCCTGTATTTGTCCCTATGTATTAGGTAGAGCTGCTTTGACTCTGTGTCTTGGTAGCATGCCCTAATGTAGTAAGTGTCTTGCAGGGTCCAGTGGGGCAGCCTCCCCTATCCTCCAAGCAGGGTACTCAGGATGCATCCTCCATGTGGGCTGAGTACTCCTTCCTCTTGTATGAGTCTTGATTGCTGTCAGCAGGTTAATGGCAGGGATTTACTCAGTCCAGAAAGCTGGTAGGAATGGGTGCAACCTCTGGCCAGCAACCACCTTCCTCCGTGGTTTGTAGAGGTGGTTAGGTGGTGCTCTGACATGGTTTGTAACTGTCTGTTGGGTGCACAGGCTATGGGATTTCCTGGGTGGTGCAGGCTAAAGTTAGCCTCCACCTGTGTTCTGTCTGGGGCCTCTTGGCATAAGCTATAGAACAATCAGCAGATGGTTGCTGCTAGTCCCAGGCTTTGGGTCACTCAATGAGAGGTATGGAGGCTGGGCTTAGCTGTTGCTTGTTTGCATGGTCTGCAGCCATTTAAGATGGTCTGAAGCCTGTGCCTAGCCCAGCCCTTCATGCAAAACCCACTGTTACCAGCTTGGGTAGGCCTGAAAGTTAGATGTGGGAAACCCTTAGGTAATCATCAAGACAGGGCTTGCCACGTGAGCCAGGTTGATGGATACTCAACTATGGGGCCACCATATTGTGCCTCTGTGTGGGGGAAGGCTCAGAAAAGGTACAGTGGCTGCTGTCTGAAGTTCTATCTAGGAGGAAGCTGTCTCCTTTCTCACCCTGATGCCAGACACTTCAGTCCCCTCCACCTATATGCCACTGGTACCCTTCAAGGTGCTACCCCAGTGCTAGAGCCCAGAGAGAGTAAGTCTGTGTTGGGTGCTCCAGAGGAGATGCTGGAGAATTTCACAGTTTCTTCTGCAGACCCAATCTTCACTGGTTTTCACAGCCAGAAGTTACGGAAACTTATCTTCCTGGCACTGGAATCCTGGACTGGGTGGTCTGGTATGGGCTTGGGATCCCTCACTCCCAAGATATCCCTCTGTTTTATACCCACTACACATGGGTTTGGGACCAGATCATTCCCTGCCTCCATGTCTCTGACCCTCCACCCTTCCTACACATTTGGTTGAATGTGGTTTCTTTAATTATTTAGTTGTCAGACTTTCATACAGCTTGATTTTCTGATGTTTATGAGTAATATTAGTTCTGTAGTTTAGCTGTAATTTTGCTGTGGTTGTTCAAGGTGGTGAGCTCCTTTAACCTATGTTTCCATCTTCTCAGTGTATATATTTTTTAAACACAAGGAATTTTCTCATATAACCAAAATACAATGATAAAACATTGATATATTATTTTCTAATCTATAAACCTTATGCATATTTTGCCAAGTGGCCCAATAATATAAACTAAAAAAATACTCCAAGGGGGAGCAGCTTAGACAAGAACCTAGTATAAAGGAACCATGGACATGGACAACAGGTGGGATTGACTTTGGGGGGAATGGGTGGGTGGGTGGGGGGACAGAGGGGAGCAAAAAGGGGATGGATGTAATACAACAACAATAAAATTAAAAAAAAAAATACTCCAAGGTATTATGTTGTCATGTCTCTTTAACCTTTAATCTATAATCATTTCTGAGTCGTTGTATTTCATGACATTGACCTTTTTTTTTTTTTTTTAAGATTTTATTTCACTACTTTTAGAAGGAGGGGAAAGGAGAGAGGCAGAGAGGCAGAGAGACATCAGTATATGGTTGCTTTTCACCTGCCTCCAGCCACAGACCTGACTAGAGACATGGTTTGCAACCTGGTTATGTACCCTGGCTGGGGAATCGAACCTGCGACCTTTGGGTTCGCAGGCCGGCACCTTATCCACTGTGCTACCAGTCAGGGCTGACATTGACCTTTTTATGGAGTATAGGTCAGAGTATTTGTAGACTGTTTCCCCATCTGTGGTTGGCTAATGTTTCCTGGTGACCAGATTTGGGTTGAGCACACTACTCAGCAGTGATACTTTCTTTTTAGTACTTCACATCAGGAGGTACATGCTGATTGGGCCCATTAGCAGAGAATTCTGTTTCTAACAGGAACATTGATCACCAGTCCCTTATCCCTGGCACTTTGTTACCAAACTCAGAGTTCCACATACCCATGCTTCAGAGTACTGATTATTCTGAAGGTCCTTTCTTTCCCAGCCTTTTAATGTAGTAAGCTGTTAAGCATCATCAAACTAAGGACTATGCTAGGAACTTGTCTAATAAAACCAGATCTATTTCTACTCACTTAATTTGAGGGAAACTTTCTGCAAATATGGTCAGCCTGCGCTCTCACTATTCCTGGTACCCCACAGGCCTTCTTACAGCTCAGAAGATGACCCAAGGTTAGTTTGTCCACTGAACTCCAGGCTTCTGGTGATTGCTTCTGAATACCATTCAAAATGGGACTTTAATGCCCAGTTTTCATTCCTAGGGAGTGAAAAACTACAGTCAGAGTTGATGAGTTAATTTTTCATATTTACAACGCATCCTATCCTTTGCCCAGGTACTTTTTGTCCTAGATCTGGCAAAAATGGGCTTTAGGAGCATGTGCTGAGAAGTTGACTACAGCCCTCCTAGGAAAACACCTCCTCTTCAGAACGAAATTATCTAACACCAAATTCTGTGAAGCTGGCCTTCCTGGGTGAGAAAGAGGCTTTAATGTGCTCTACAGTATTCACACAGACTTCTGGGAGGTGAGAGTCAGTAATGTGTCCTTTCCTTTCTCCTGAAATTTCCAATGACGGGAGAAAACACTCTACACAGAGGAGGCCTCCTGTATGGGTGTGAGTTGTGGCTTCATGCACCCTTGGCAAGTAAGGCTTCACTCCCTTCACTAGGGTCTCCCCAAGATTATAGGGGTAACCCTGGTTGCAAGGCACCAATAGCTCCTTTTGTGGGTACCACAGCTCTCAGGGGAGTGCCTCCCACTTAATATATCCTCAGCTGCTGTTAACAGAGAAGCTCATGGCATTAGTGATCAAAAGTGAAACCAGAAATAATCAGAGAATGTGGCATGGAGAGAAGGAAATCTGGCTTTTGAGGTTGATATTGGAGTCATGATGAATGACTATCTACAGTGCTCCTCCAGGAAGCTGAACCATGGAGAGTTTTGTTTTATTGTGACTGCCAAAAGTGTTTTCTTTCTCTCTTTTCCTTCCTTCCTTCCTTCCTTCCTTCCTTCCTTCCTTCCTTCCTTCCTTTCTCTCTCTCTCTCTCTCTCTCTCTCTCTCTCTCTCTTCTTTTTTTTTCTAGACATGCTGGATTATTAAGTACCATGTGTATTTAACAGTGATTTTTCACATGTGGTGTGGTTTTCAAAGGGGCTATAGCTATACATAATGAATAAGTATGTTTTAAGAATGATAAGTCACCTACAAGTCAAAAAATAAATAACTGTATTAATATTACTATTCTTATGTTGTCAGAAACTCCATTCTTCTTGCCAACATAGTAAAGAATTAAAGACCAGCAAGTCATTTAGTCTGCGAGCAGAGTTTTATGAGTAATATATTTTCAGGGAAGAGAATGGGCCTAGGTGAGGTGGGCGAGAGAGGCACAGATCTCTGGACCCATGGTCTTGAGGGCCTCCATAGTTTTCAGGGTGAGGTGAAGGAGTTACATATTGATTGGCAGGTAAAGGTGATGTCTGCCTTCCCCTGAGAGGACATGACCACCTGAACATAGGCATGTGTGGGAGTTTGTTTCCCCAGGTCATTAGCTTTTACTCTAGACCACCTCTGGTTATCTGAGATAAAACATTAGTTTATCTGATATGACTAGAGGCAGTTAATCAAAGTTAAGGCAGTTAGCTAAAGTTATTTATGGGCTTTATCTGTAAGCACGATGTATCCTCTCCCACCCTTCTTCCTTCTACATTTTCTAACTCTACATAACACATGTGATAATAACCCTCACTTAGAGATGCCCTTGTTCACCTGGTGGAGGTTCTTCAAAGAAGTGGTTGGCCTGATGTAGCCCCAGTTAGTTCAAGGTTGCATTTGTACTATTGCTAGCCCATGAGGATTCACTATCTTTTCTTAAATATATTTCATGATTATGCTGTTACAATTGTCCCAAATTTTCCCCCTTTGCCCCTTTCCACCTGGTACCTACCTTCCCTCCAGCAATACCCTTACTCCCTTAGTTCATGTCCATGAATCACTCATGTAAGTTATTTGGCTTCTCCTTTTCTTGTACTATTCTTAACATCCCCTTGTCTATTTTGTTGTTTATCAATTATGCTTCTTAATCCCTGCACCATTTCCCCCTTTTTCTCTCTTCCCCCTCCCAGCTGATAATCCTCCAAATGATTCCTGTTCCTATAATTCTGTTCTTGTTCTGGTTGCTTAATTTGTTTTAGTTTTTTAGATTTAGTTGTTGATATTTGTGAGTTTGAGTACTTACCTCTTGCGACTGATGTTTTGGGGGTATGTTATTTTTTTTAACAGAGATAAAGTTTATACACCATAGAACTCACTATAAAAGTATACAGTTCAGTGGCTTTAGCAAGTTTCTAAGGTTGTGCAATCATCACCACCAACTTCAAAACATTTTCATCATCCCCAAAAGACAACCTATATTCAATTAGCACATATTTCTTATACCTGGCAACCACTAATCTACTTTCTGTCTATATGGATTTTCTTATTCTAGGCATTTCATATAAATGGAATCATGTAATATGTGGTCTTCTGTGTCTGGCTTCTTTCTCTAACATAATGTTTTCCAGGTTCATTCACATCGTTGCACGCACTAGTACTTTATTCCTTTTAAGTGCCCATGATATCCTATTGAATAGGATAACTATTCAAAATATGTTTATCCATTCATCAGTTGATGGACATTTGGATTATTTCTTGCTTTTGGCCATTATAAACAATACTGCAATGAACATTTGTATACAAGTTTTTATGGGAACATGTTTTCATTTCTCTTGAATATATGTCTAGGAGTGGACTCGTTGGGTCATAAGATAACTATTTAATTTTGGGGGGGATTTGTCAAATTGTTTTTGACAGAAAATATACCAGTCTACATTGCCACCAGCAATATACAAGAGTTCTGATTTTTCTACATCCTGACAACTACTTGTTATTGTGTGTGTCTTTTTTTTATTGTTTTTGTTGTTTGTGTGCATGTTGTGATTTTAGTCATTCTAGTGGTTGTGAAGTGGTATCTCATTGTGGTTGTGAGCATTTTTAGTACCACATTGTTACACACTTTGTGGTTTGCATATAGGAGTTTCTCTAGTCCAGTGTCTGTTGGAGAACTGTAGTCATTTGCTCATTCAACCAAAATTTATTAGCATCTGCTAATATTAGCTATGTGCCCAGAACTTGTAACAATGCAAGAGAGAAAGAACAAGGCAGGCTCCCAGCCCTCAGGGAATATACATTCAGTAAAGACACCAAAGAAATAGATGAAACGATTAATAAAATGGCTACATATTGCAATGAGCCTTTGAAAAACATAAAGGAAAGCAACTGGAAAAAAAAAAAAAAAATGCAAATCTCAAAAGTCCCAGAGAAGGTGGTTGAGACTTTGAGGATTAATTTAGTAATTTCCTTGGAATTCTAAAGTTACAGATTGTACTTGATAGTTGGGAATATGAAACCAGAAAAGCTAGTATTCATGCTGTCTGTTACTACCAGAACCAATAAGCAGAGACAGGGATTTTTATGGGTGCTTTATTCACATGGTTAAGTTTTTTACCCTAATAGACTGTCTTAAATTTCACTTTAAACTGACCCTTTTTATAAGAAAAAAATCATATGGTAAGGGGTTTGAAATTCAGGGGAAAAGTTAATGAAATAAAATCTTCAGCATTCTATTATCTGTGTTCTGGGTGGTGGACATCCCACCCTGGAGTATAATAGCTCAGATACCATCTTGATTGCTTGCAGTCATCCTGAGGCACAAAGGTGGAATTGTTTATGGAGTCAGGGTGGGTCATACCTTCAGTTCCTGGAACAATAGGTTTTTACATTCATTGACTACTAAGCTTATTAGCTTTACCTAAACTAAAAATTTGCAACTCTTGAGTTCCCTATCAAATCCAACCTATTTGAGAAAAGACCTGTTCTCACAGTGAGGAGTGGATCCAGGTTCATCCTGTTGAGAGAGGATACTGTTTCTTACCCTGGTCTTGGTGCTATCTTCCCTAATTCCCATAGCTCTGGTTTAGGACATACTTGACCATGGATTCACTTCACTCCATTCTATTGAGGTTTTAGAGTTCAAGAAAAACCAAAGCAAAGCCAATCAAATCAAATCAAATCAAGCTCACCTTCCTTCTATAGTGCAGCACAGATTTAAATGTGCTCAGTCTCGCCACCCTTCCTTGTTTGGTAGAGACCAGTGTTCCAGGGCTGCTGATTTCTCCTCACTGGACTCCATTGGCTTCAGGGAGGATACTCTGGTCTCTCCTTGAACAACTTTGTATTTTCCAGTTTTAGGTTTCCTTCTCTCTTGGGAAGCTAATTGAGAGCCTCTATGATTACCAAGGTGGGATAATTATTTGCTTTTCTGGTATGTCTATTTTGCTAAAATGTGTCTTTTTCCTTTGGTCCCCAGCTCTCTCTCCTTTCTTTCTCTTCTGTCAAGAGACACACATCTCTCTTGAGGAAAGTACAAAATGCTCTGTGTTGTTTTTCCCAAGTCTGGGGGAGGGGAGGTAGTTCATTTAAAGGTCTTGTCTCTTGAAAGAGTTGGCTCTGTCCTTTCCTTTCCCTCAGGCTAGGAGTTGACTAGTTGATTCCAGTAACTCAACTTTCACATGCTAATTTATTCGCCTGCCAGATTGTAACAGCTTCAGACATTGGCCCTAAAGCCAAAGAAGCTTGTACAGCATGAAAAGACTTGTGTGAATAATTTAAATTCTGGCAAACATGTTAGGTAATGCCATAGATCGTAGGGAGTAAGTACTTTGGTTAAATATTGATGCATTCTAAGGATAAAATAAAGCCAAAAAGAAGGCCATGAAACTCCTTTTACCTTGCCTGAAATTAAAATAATAATAGCTAACCTATGTAACACTTACTATGCCAGGCATTGTTTCCATGCTCTAGAGATTAACCCATTAGTCCTCACACAGCCTCAGAAGATTGACACTATTATGCTGTGAACAAAAAAAAAAAAAAAAAAAAAAAAAAAAGGGGGTGGGTGGGGGTGGGTTTTCCTTCTATCCCAATTTTCTATGATCATGATAATTTTTGTTGTTCTCACTGTTTAGAAAGACCTCTCTGTATGCACCCACTCAAGGCTTTGGTCCTCAAATTGAGCCAAATCTGTGGTTTAAGATGGTAAGGCCCAATAAAAGAAGCCTACATATGCTGGACACTGTTCGTGAGTAAATCTAGGGAATTTGACAACAATATCGGAGGTAAGAAGAGTTGAGAAGGAAAAGGAGATCGAAAAGGGAAGAGTTGGAAAGGGTAGATTCAATGTTTATTGGCAAAATGTAAAATTTTAATTAATTTCATGTCTTGGGAGTGGAAAGGGATCATTTCTTTTTTTTTTTTCTTTTAATTTTTTTGTTGTTGTATTACATCCATCCCTTTTTTTCTCCCCTCTGTCCCCCTCCCCACCCACCCTTTCCCCCCAAAGTCAATCCCACCTGTTGTCCATGTCCATGGTTCCTTTATACTAGGTTCTTGTCTAAGCTGCTCCCCTTCTTTGCCTCTGCCTCCCCCCTCCCACCTACCCCTTTCCTCCTGACCACTGCAGGCCTATTCCTTGTATTCATACACTTGGTTCTGTTTTGCTTGTTGTTAGTTTTGCTCATTATTGTCCCGTAATGGGTGAGAACATATGATACCTGTCCTTCACTGACTGGCTTATTTCACTAAGCATAATATTCTCCAGTTCCATCCATGTTGTTGCAAAGGGTACAAGTTC
>PVIW01015997.1:0-17943 GCA_004026585.1 Noctilio leporinus | reverse complement strand
CAAACAATACTACAAGGCTACTGTCATCAAAACAGCCTGGTACTGGCATAAGAATAGACATATAGATCAATGGAACAGAATAGAGAGCCCAGAAATTAACCCAGGACTCTATGGTCAACTAATATTTGACAAAGGGGGAAGGAACATCAAATGGAGTCAAAACAGTCTCTTCAACAAATGGTGTTGGGAGAACTGGACACTAACATGCAAAAAGATTAAACTAGACCACCAACTTACACTATATACCAGAATAAACTCAAGATGGATATAAGATTTAAACATAAGCAGTGCTACCATAAGGTCCTGGAGAAAAATACAGGCAGTCAACTTTTGGATATCCTATGCAGAAATATGTTTACTGATACTTCACCAAGGGCAAAGGAAATCAAAGAATAATTCAACAAATGGGATTATATGAAATTGAAAAGTTTTTGTTCAGCTAAAGAAAACAGCAAAATTCAAAGGGAACCAACTGTATGGGAAAACATAATTGCCAATGATACCTCAGATAAGGGGTTGATCTCCAAAGTATATAAAGAACTAATGCGACTCTACACCAGGGAGACAGACAGCCCAATTAAAAAATGGGCAAAGGACCTGAACAGACAACTCACTGAGGAAGACATAAAAAGGGCCCAGAGGCATATGAAAGAATGCTCAACATCAGTAGTCATCAGAGAGATGCAAATTAAAACCACAATAAGATACCACCTCACACCTGTCAGAATGGCAATCATCAACAAATCAACAAACAACAAGTGTTGGCAAAGATGTGGGGCAAAGGGAACCCTGGTGCACTGTTGGTGGGAATGCAGGCTGGTGCATCCACTTTGGAAAACAGTATGGGGTTTCCTTAAAAAACTAAAAATGGAACTGCCTTTTGATCCAGCCATTCCACTACTTGGACTATACCCAAAGAATCCTGAAACACCAATTCAGAAGAACCTATGTACACCTATGTTCATAGCAGCACTATTTACAATAGCCAAGTGCTGGAAACAGCCTAAGTGCCCATCAGTGGATAATTGGATCAAAAACTTTGGTACAGTTACACAATGGAATACTATACATCAGAAAGTAAGAAGGAACTCCTACCCTTTTCTACAACATGGATGGAAATGGAGAGTATTATACTTAGTGAAATAAGCCAGTCAGTGAAGGACAAATATATGATCTCACCCATTACAGGACAATAATGAGCAAAACTAACAACAAGCAAAACAGAACCAAATATATGAATACAGTGAATAGGCCTTCAGTGCTCAGGGGGAAGGGGGTTGGGGGGAAGGGGGTGGAAGAGGCAAGGAAGGGGAGCAGTTTAGACAAGAACCTAGTATAAAGGAACCATGGACATGGACAAGAGGTGGGATTGACTTTGCGGGGAATGGGTGTGTGGGGACGGGGACAGAGGTGAGCAAAATTGGGATGGATGTAATACAACAACAATAAAGTTAAAAAATTATTTGACAATGAGGCCAGAATATACAAGTGTCAAGATAGTCCCTTCAGTAAGTGGTTTGGTAAGTTGGACAATTATGCACAAAAAGAAAATAAAACTAAACCACATTCTTACTCCATACACAAGAATAAACTTAAAATCGAAAATGTTGGGGAGCCCCCAACCTGCAGAGATTCCCTGGCATCATGGATGAGATTAATACTTCCCAGGCAGCTTGTGCTGGGGGGTGGCAAAGGTTGGCTAATGTCTCTGAGACAAAAAGTCTGGTTTCTGTTCTTCCAGATCTTTTACTGAAAGCAGTAAACTGGAAGGCATGTAGCTTGTCAATCAATGCTAAACAATGCTAATTACAGGAAATGGGTATTATTCAAGAATAACAGTGGAAGGAACACTGAGATCTTCCTCAGGTCAGATTGTGTTCATTTAAATTCAAAATTAAATAGAACTATCAAGCAAGGTAAAAGAACATGGCAAGCTCCTTGTTCTTTAGATTCCTGCTGCTGGTACAATAGAACTATCAAGCGAGGTAAAAGAACATGGTAAGTTCCAAAGTTCACATGAAATGTTCTTATGGGCCAAATTCCTGCCTAGGGCCCACTGGCTATAGCATGGAGGCACGTATGCACCCAGCTTTCCCAGTTTTACAGTCAGGTTTTACATGCTTCACCTGGCCTGTATGGGGCTCCAAGTCTCAACACTTTCCCATGAGGACTCCAACAGATAAGACTTAAATAAAAGTCACAAAACTATAAAAATGCTTGAAGAAAGTAGGCAGTAAAGTCTCAGACATTCCTAATAGCAGTATTGTATTTTTTTCTGATATACCTCCTAGAACAAGGCAAACAATATATATATAAACAAATGTCACTACATCAAACTAAAATTTTTTTCACAGCAAAAAAAAATATCAAGAAAATGAAACCCACTGTATGGGAGAACATACCCACCCTTGATACATCTGATAAGGGGTGAATATCCAAAATTTATAAATAACATAAAATTCAGCACCAAAAATTTAATTCAAAATGGGCAAAGGATCTAAATAGACACTTCTCCTTATTCTTTCTTTAATGCTGTTTAAACTCATTAAATTGATTTCACAACTCACCAATCATTTGCAAAGCACTAGTCTAATAGGACTATAATTGAGCCCGTGGCAAAGATTAGAAGTACATGTTATCATATGTCTCTAGCCTTTTCCTTAGCAGAGGTAATAAAAGGGGTAAAAACCTCCTCTATATCCAGATTGAACCCAAGAATCCAGAGCTTTCAGGCCCAGAGTCATGGCAAACACCTCTCTTTTTTAACCATCATCTGCCCCAAACACCAGATCTAAGCAATTTGGACAAGTGATGATTCTTTCCTTAAGGCAGAGGAAAGAAAACACTGAAAATAACAATTATGCTTGAGACATTACACAACTGAGGGTCTAAATCTCTTTAATCAGTTTCTGTGTCTCATAAAATTTTCTTTTTGTAATTAACAACAATGCACAGTTTGGCCCAGATTGGGGAAACATTCTTCTTTATTTTGTCAGATCCTGAAACAAAAAGTACAGGGACTATCTGGAGGCCAGTGAAAGGCAACCATACATTGCTGTTTCTCTCCCTCTCTGCTTTCCTCCTTCCCCCTCCCTCTAAAAATAATAAATAAAATCTTGAAAAGTACAGGGACTAGCTAGAAGTTATAAAGGAAAATACAATTTGTCAGTGTATTAGTTTTGAAAATCAACAAGGCTTCTATTACAGTAAAATTAGGAACCCTTTCTTCTTGAATATCACCTCAGATTTTCCCAGCGCTTCAACAAAAATCACATTTTCAAAAAGTTTTTTCCTACAAACTTCAGGATTTCTATCAAGCTCTTTGAAAACAAAATATTTTTGTTCCTTAAACACAGCTGGCAGATTTGAGGGTGTTATACACAATTGGCCATATGTCAAATAATACATTGAGCAAACTGCATCATGTATGGCTTTAAAATAGGATACCTAATTAAATGAAGAAGCTAGCAATATTCTGGAATATGAGTGCAACTGCATAATATTTTGGAAGCTACATCATTAATTTTTTAACAAATTTTGTAATGGATTTTTAGTGCTAGAGCATAATTACCCACTACTTATCACCATCCCATTTCACATAATAAATATAGTCATTCTAACCAAAGTGTTGGGATGATATATAATTGACAGTAGACAAATTCATCCCATAGGCACATGCATACTACTTCAGTGACCTTTATCTGAGTATAAAATTTGACATACTGTCTTTAAACACAAAATCAACTCCTGAAATAGTTGTATTTATGGAAAGAATGGATAAGGACATGTGGATGATTTTTAAAAATCATTTATTTCTGCTTTTGAGAGAAAGAAGGAACTTGTACCCTTTGCAACAACATGGATGGAACTGGAGAGTATTATGCTTAGTGAAATAAGCCAGTCAATGAAGGACAAATATCATATGATCTCACCCATTACAGGACAATAATGAGCAAAACTAACAACAAGCAAAACAGAACCAAGTATATGAATACAAGGAATAGGTCTTCAGTGGTCAGGGGGAACGGGGGGAGGTAGAGGCAAAGAAGGGGAGCAGCTTAGACAAGAACCTAGTATAAAGGAACCATGGACATGGACAACAGGGGGGATTGACTTTGGGGGGAATGGGTGGGTGGGGAGGGGGACAGAGGGGAGCAAAAAGAGGATGGATGTAATACAACAACAATAAAATTTTAAAAAATCATTTATTTCTGCTTTTGTGATACAATCAGAAGATATCTTAAAAATGCACATGCTCTGTGACAGCGCTGCATAAGCTGGGGTCTGGTGTCTGGTTCTAATCCTGTCTCTGTCAGGTAATCATGAGCCTTTGGAACTTACTTTACTCCTCTGACCATTTTCTTCATCAGCAAAGTGGGGCTAATAGTAGAATATAACTCTCACAGTTGTTGCAAATATTAAATGTGATTGTATTTGGAATAGGATATAGTTTAGTGCCTGGAACATGGAAAACTCTCAATAGATAGTATCAACAGTCATAAATTTATGTGCTGTAATTAGGATGATAATCATGATTTGCATATATTTCATTTCTCTAAGCTCAGCCTTGAGCTTTTTGTCTAGTCACATGATCGTTGGTAGCCTGAGGCTCTGCATGTAGATGAGCCAGTGGCATATTACTAAGATTCAAGGGCATACTCATATTTATATAGGATTGAGGTGCAGCTGTTTCATTCATAGAGATTCAAATTTAAAATCTCACCTTCACCATGTAACCAGTCTCAATTTTGGTAGTAGCTTTATGGTGCAGCTGAATGAGAAAGAATGATGAGTATATTTTATTCTGTATTCATCTATTCTTGATACGCTCTGTTATCCAGTGCCACACTCTGTGTACCATTACATCAGGAGGTATAGAACATGAGTACACAACTCCTATGGGGAAAGCCCAGAGGTGATAATGCTGAAGTGCCATATATGAAGATGATATAAAATCAAATTTGCAAAGAACAAAACAAACTGTAATTGTCACCTCATGCAGTGTAGCAAGTGAAAACACCATTAAAATGTATTAATTAGTCCCTAAATTCTCATACTATGCAGATTAGATAAATTTCCTTATTGAGAAAGCAGAATCCAAATTTTTGACCCAAACACAGAAGTGTACTTCTAGATACTTACAGCAGTTTAATGTTAGAGGGAATGACATTTGAGTAACAATTCTTCAAAGGCAGATGGTTAAATGATATATTTGCTACTTCTACGTGCTTCTACTTATGAGCAAATGGAAATAACCTGGAAGTAACGACAAAGCAACTTGTCTGCAAATCATTATAGTAGTTTTGAGAACAGAGAAATGTTACTGTATCTTGACAAGAAAACTCTACCACACGCTTAGCTGTCACAGGACAGTCTACCTCTGTTTTTTGTACACAGTTGTCTGAGGGAAATGTTAAAGCCATATGATTTCCTCACATTCCACTGGCATTGTAGTGTTTCTTGATTTGGAATAAATCTTGCTGTTACTTATTGCAAAGTTCCTTTGCTTTTAGTAAACAAAAGGTGATTTGAAGGGACTAATTATATTTTAGGTTATGTTAAAAATATATTGAATTTGAGCATAACTAAAACATTGCTATGAATGAAATGGTTTACATTTTCTACATTAGTGACCGAATCATAGTTTTCTATGTATTCAATGCCTGAAAAGTAAATTAAAAAATGAAAAAGATTAGTAAATAGATTCATGGTGTAAATAATTAGCTTTTTCTTTAAAAACATTACTAATAGCATCCCTAAAATAGACATCACAACTGCACTGATAATATACCACTTATGGAAAAATAATACTGTTGTGATAATACACAACAAAGTGTTTGGCAATTTATTAAATTGTAAATTACCATATATGTTTAATGTAATTTTCTGCTTATTAAATATTCATATAATTTATTATCAAATTTCAATGTTTATTTTTACAATTAGTAAGGTATTGATTATTCTTATATAATATATAAGTAGACCAAATATATTTTTTAAAAAAGTAGAATAATTATTCTATTCCAGCTCACATTGATTTGGTAATTTTCTTCACCTGATTCTTAAAAACACTCATCATCCTTTATCCTCTCAATCATTTCATAATTAGAATTTTTCTTACCATGCCCTAGTACACTTTCTCTTAATGTTAATCTCTGATTTAATAGAAATCAATCTACCATTGATATTGTAATTTGGTATCTGTGACAATATCATGTGTTAGAATTTGAACTGAAATTCTAATTTATTTTCATTACACTGAAATGAACACATATCCTTTAGGTTTAGACTTGAGACCAGGCATTCATTCTGAATCATCATTTCATAGTTCTTCAGTGATGGCAAACAGACAATGTTTATTGGAATAAACCAATGGCTAAATCCCATTATGAATTACCCAATGAGATCTATTTTCCTTTTAAAATGGATCGCTAAATTTTTCATCTTGTAACATAACCAAACAAATAAATTGTTTTTCCTAGAAATTGAATGATGCTGAAAGTATTGAGTTTGGTAAGCTGCTATTGGAAACTGAAGCCAAATTGATTTACAGACACAGATTTGGGGAAAGTGCAATGCATTTTGGTCTCTTTCATTCCCTATGCATGTGTCTACATCAGCTACCCTTAAATACAGGTCAATGAACAGTACTAGTTATCTATCAGGCCTTTTATGCCAAGCATTATATCACCTACACCTACTGCACTACCCACAGGGACCTTGGATATTAGTAAGAAACCTCATTTCCCATTTTTCCTAGTATCAGGGTGCCTACATTTGGAAATTTTTATGTCCTAACTATCAAAAAGTGTTCCATTCTATCCCTTAGTCCAGTGGTTCACCCGTTCCTTATTTGCCAAGGAAGGGGAACAGCATCTCTTCTCTGGGAGGACTTTATTTTAGTCCCTCTCAATCAAGAAATTAATGCCAGTTTTTGCAACCTTCCAGGTGATTACTTCAACATAGAATGGGGCAATATATTTATTTAAACATTAAAAGTCAAACATTAACTCAGATTTTGTAAAAAATATTCTATTTTTAAAATTCTAGTCATAGAATTTTTCAAGGTAATGGGAAATATGACTTCCTTCTAATAACATGGTAGCTCAATATTAGTGGTCATAAATTATTTCAAAAGAAAAAATGAAAGTAAGTTCTACTTGAGTTTAGAAAGGGAAGATTTGTGTAAAATCAGGATGTGAAGTTATGTCTGTTCTTAAAAACATATTTTCAGGTTTGAAGAAGGTAGTAGTTTAAGGCTTAACCTTCAAAATTCTTTTCTCCACTAGACTAAGAAAACAAAAAGCTGAAAGAAGTAGCACTTTCTTGCTAAGATCATTTGAGATATTTTTAAAAATTCAAAATAATTCAAAAGTTTTCACAACATGCCCATGACCAGTTGTTTGCTGTTTAAAACATGAATTGATGACAAAATCTATATGTTATATACACAAATAAGAACATATTTTGTAACAGTGAATGAGAAAGATAGCATGTGCATTGTGAAATTTGTCAATTTTTAGGTCAGAAAAGATGCTAAGAATGAAGACCAATTTGGATGGAAGTTGCAAACTACTAAACTATATGATTCATGTACATAGATAATATTTATTATCATATTAGCATGTAAATTAGATGAGATTCTTTCAACTAAAATATGGAAATATACATTTCCAGTTATGAAGGCCCCCAAACTGGGGATGCTTGGTAAAATGAATGAATGCTATAGTAAACTTTATTATTGAAATGTGAACATACCTAATCTCTACCTCAACAGACTCTTAAATAGTTCAGGGATTGTTCAGGACCACATAGGAAGTCAACCACAAGTTCAAAAAAATATCTAGAATACTATTTTACAAGATTATCTAAATCCTATGGCTTTTTATTTTTTACCTCAACTTAATAAACATAATAATTTCTTCTCTGGGGACTGGCTGACCACTGCAAGGGCCATTATTTCTGAAGGCTTCAACTTGTAAAACACATGTAGAGGAAAAACAGAGGGTATTGAAAGAAGTAAGACCTATACACAGCCTAAATAAATAAATAAGTCTACTATTTAAGATGGAAAACTCCAAAAAGAATAAGTTGTAGTTCCAGTAGCTTAAAATAAACTTGAGTTGTATTATGGGAATGGGGAGGATCTGACTCAAAAACCAAATTCATTTTTTACTATGGATTTGGAACTGTCTCTAGGACAATGTTCATGAAAGTGAGTTCTGCAATACAACATTTCTGTTGTATTCCAGAGTAAAATAAGTATTAAAGAAGAAAAAAATTTGCTTAATTTTGCTACAAAATATCTAAAATACTATCACTTATCATGTAATAATTATATAAGTTATTGGCCTATTTTAAATTTTTTGTATTACCGATTCAAAATTCAGTATGTACTTTAAATATGTGTAAAAATATGTATGGGTGTAAATGTATTTTTGCATGTGTTTGGTAATATTGCAACTCAATATTTTTAAAAATTCTTTAAACAAATGAATTAATGTAGGCATTTTAAAATAATATAAAGAAAACTTTGTATTAATATGATTTGAGAAGCTGACAAAAGGCAGCAATTAAATGCTGAATTTTCTGGATGTGAAAGGGAAGAAAAAGAAAAGTACACATTGGTGGTTACAGAATAGACAAGGGGATGTTAAGAAGAACAAAGGAACTTATATGCATGATTCATAGACATGAACTAAGAGGGGCATTGCTGGAGGAAATGGGGTACTGGGTGGAGGAGAGCAAAAGGGGGAAAATTGGGACAACTGTAATAGCAAAATAAATAAAATATATTTTAAAAAGTTTTCTTTTGTTCTACAGGCTGCTTGTTTTGACACAATAATATTTATGTTTTGGAATAATTTACTTTAAATATAAAGTCACCTTTAAAAATACTATTGTTTTCTGACAATTAATTTATAATTTAGTTAGGTTTTCTGTAATGCTTATGATTAAGAACAAATAAAATGATCAGGGACCAAGATATCTATTTCATATTATTCATAGCTGACTCACAGGTTTCAGGGAAATTGGACAGAGTCTTGCCTTTTAAAACCCAAATAAAACTCATTTAAAAAATTTTCCTGCATATTTACTTTAGTTTTCCTTTCTCTCTTATAAAAATAAAAACACAAAACAAAACAAAACAAAAAAAACTTCACTGAAGTGATTAAATTTATCTAGATAAAAGGAAGGCTTCAGTTTTCTTTTTTTTAAGTTAATTTTATTTATTATTGTTGTATTACAATTGTTTCATTTTTCCCCCTTTGCTTTCCCCTGTCTCCCTCCTTATACCCCCTCCCTCGGTCAATCCCCAGCCTCTTATCCATGTCCATGGGTCCTCTTTGCTAGCTCCTCATCTGATCTCTTACCCTTACTCCACTTTCCCTTCTCCCCCTCCCCACTAGTCACCATCACTCTGTTCCTCTTTTCTTTCTTTTTCCCCATGTCTCTTGTTTCCTTCTGCTCATCTATATGTTTTGTTTGTTAGTCTCCTGTATTAAGTGAGAACATATGGTATTTAACTTTTGCTGCCTGGTTTATTTCACTAAGCATGATACTCTCCAGTTCCATCCATGCTATCACAAATGGTAAAAGTTCCTTCTTTCTTTCTGTTGCACAGAACACCATTGTGTAAATGTACCACAGTTTTTTGATCCATTCAAAAAAGGCTGAGGGACACTTAGGCTGTTTCCAGCACTTGGCGATTCTAAATAGTGCTGCCATGAACATAGGGATGCGTAGGTTCTTCTGAATTGGTGTTTCAGGATTCTTTGGGTATAATCCTAGCAGTGGAATCACTGGATCATAAGGCAATTCCATTTTTACTTTTTTGAGGAAATTCCATACTGTCTTCCATAGTGGCTGCACCAGTCTGCATTCCCACCAGCAGTGCACCAGGGTTCTCTTTTCTCCACTTGAGAGCACTTGTTGTTTGTTGATTTGTTGGTGATGACCATTCTGACTGGTGTGAGGTGGTATCTTATTGTGTTCTTAATTTGCATCTCTCTGATGGTTAATGATGTTGAACATTTTTTCATATGCCTATAGGCCCTTTGTATATCTTCCTTGGAGAGGTGTCTGTTCAGGTCCTTTGCCCATTTTTTAATTGGGCTGTCTGTCTCCCTGGTGTTGAGTCATATTAATTCTTTGTATATTTCGGAGATCAGACCCTTGTCTAAAGTGTCACTGGCAAATATGTTTTCCCATATGGTTGGTTCCCTTCTCATTTTGTTGAGGTTTAATTAGCTGAGCAGAAACTTTTCAGTTTGATGTAGTTCCATTTGTTTATTTGATCCTTTATTTTCATTGTCCTGGGAGAGATATCCATAAAAATATTGCTGCATGGGATATCAGTTTTCTTTAAAAATAAAGGTAATTTATGTGCACAATTATTATTTCCATGATCTTCCTATTTAACTTTTTATTATTTGGTTTAGTTTTTACAGTAGTCCTACTTTCTCCATGGTGAATACATTCCAAGACCTTCAGTGGACATCTCTAATCATAAGTAGTATAAAACCATATATATATATTTTTTTCCTATAAATACATACCTATAACAAAGTTTAATTTATAAATTAAGCAAGTAAGAGATTAACAAGCATAAATAGTTATAAAATAGGATCATTATAAGAATATACTGTTAGAAAAGTTAAATGAATGTGCTCTTTCTTCGACTATCTTATTGAGTTGCACCCAACTATCCACTCGTAGGAAGCACTGACAGCTTCTCTTTGGCATATATGAATTGCTAGCATCATACCTCTATCCCTTTAAGATCATTATTAAGTGAAATGGAGTTATTTGAACACAAGCACTGCAAAACAGCAACAGTCAATATGATAACTGAGATAGCTACTAAGTCAGAAACACATGGGTAGTGTATTTACGGAATGAATGTGCTACACAAAGGGATGATTTACACGTGTGGTGAGACAGAGTGAGATGTCATGACATTTCATCACACTGCTCAGAATGTTGCACAATTTAAAATATATGAATTGTGTATGTATGAAATTTTTCAATCCATATTTTTGGACTGCAGTTGACCATAGGTAACTTAAACCATGGATAAGGGAGGGCTACTGTATTTCACTTTCATCTATCTTCCACACTGTTTCTTGTCCTTGCTGCTTCATGTATTTTTTTTCCTTCTTTCCCTTTCATCCTACTATCTGGCTAGTTTAACAGCAAGTTTATAAAAACACATTCTCCTGAGTCACAAATAAACAAGTGGCTTGTAAATAGGTAGAAATTTGGGGCTTGGTTATGATTGGGTCACTGGATACAGTTAACATATAAACAAAATACAGACATGAATGGGAAAGGACAAAGACAAAGAAGCAGAATTCATTGATCTTCAAATAATTTACCTTTAACTGGATACGTGAATATATGAGCAAGACAGAATATGTGGTGCTGCATAGAGCCTTTATGTGGAACTTAGGGTAGGAGAAGCAATCCTAGTGCAAGAAAGACCAATTATTAATGTGTTACACAATAAGTTTATGGTGAGTAAAAGAGAACACTTAGAACATTTTGTTATTCTTGGGATGGTAAAAAGAAGCAGAAGTTTAGTTTATTTGCTTTGATTTGTGCTCTCTTAGAGGCATTGTTGTTAAACTTCCTGAGGTGAGCCATGCAGGTATCAGCAAGCTACTTTTAGGACACTGCATACCAATGCTGGCTGTGGCTGCCTCTGAAACTTGGGGGTAGATCCAGGAAAGTCTGTTTGACTCACTGCTGCCCACAGCTGACCCTGGGGCTTTAAGATAAATAGAAAATAGTAAACCTGCTTGAGACATCCACCTCTTCAACTACAAGGGTCCCAATTCTCTCAGATGCTCCCTGGACAAACAGATAAAGGGTTCAGAATCATCTCCCACAAGGTCTCCCTATGGCAGGCATGTAGATTCAGAAGGCTTTCTGGTAGCGGCAGTAGCTTGATACTTCTGTATTCTCCACCCAATCTCTTAAGTTTGTGCTACTGCTTTAGGTTTTTGCACAGAGGCCCATGAAACAGCAGTGAATTGGGTAGTGCACAATTTTGAAAGTGAGGGTGGCAGCATGAAAATAAAGAAGCAATGAGAGGCATTATTTACACTCTCCAAGAGCTGATCCTCACCTTTACTTCTGCAAATGGTGTGGACCCAGAGACTAAAGAGCTTTACCTTCTGTGTAATGAAAAGTCAAAGGTTCACTAGTATAAAGGAACCATGGACATGGACAACAGGTGGGATTGACTTTGGGGGGAATGGGTGGGTGGGGAGGGGGACAGATGGGAGCAAAAAGGGGATGGATGTAATACAACAACAATAAAATTAAAAAAAAAATAGTCAAAGGTTCAAATGTCGTGGTTTCACATTCAGAACATTGTGCTGGCTTGATGCTAAAAAACATTCTATAGGCCCAGTGATACATCTTTCAGTTTGCTCTATGAATAAGCATTTTATGTGCACCTACTCATCATGTTCTAGCACAAAGCATCACAGAACAATGATTCTTTATCATTTATTTTAAATCCACAGAGACCTAGCTGAAGATATAAACACTAAAACAAACAAATAAATAAATAAAACAAGGGCAGCTTGACTTCCCATCCACAATAGAGCATTAGCAAAAATGTTATCCACACCCCTAATCCAACCAACTTTTTCTGAATCTTTCAAGATCTAACAACTCTGCACTTAATCATGGCAATTATCCAGAGGCTCCTGCTCCAGATCATCCAGATTTAAGTGGACCTCAGTGGCACAACTTCTTCATTTTTCTAATAAAGCAGAACATTCTTTTATTTTATCTGAGACACATTTTCTTTCATCTGCATTGCCGTAATGGGGTAAGAGAAACCACATGGGGCTCTCAAAGCCCACTTTTCATGCACACTATCCCTTGATTACTGTTCACTCTTCGCAAGAACTGACTAGCTGTCCTGTGAGAAGCTGTAACTTCTTAGTTCATAGTTATTTTGGTTCTCATTGTAATCCCTTATATCTGGACTTTACACAATAAAGCAAAACCAGTTTATTGTCACATCGTGGAAGAAGGATGCCACCAGTCCCATATCCTGTTCACTTCAAGGAAGCATTCATTTTGCTGGTTTAATTATTCAACTCACCATAAATATCTAAAGTACTTAGTAGTCATATTGGCTAGAAATCTTAGGATAACCTGTTAATATCAACTAGCATATTCAGTTCCTGGAATGCACTTAATTCTAGTAAATTCTTAAATTATTTTTAAAATAACACACATATGACTATTTTATTCATAATAAAACCCATTTACTAACAAGCAAAATAGAGATACACTCATAGATAGAGAGCAAGATGACAGCTAAGTGGGAAGGGTAGGTGTGAAGGGATTGAGTAAATAGGAAAAAGGGCTCATGAACATGAACAACAATGTGGTTATTGTTGAGGGGAGTATGAGGGGACTAAATGATAATGGAACTAAAGGGACTAAATGGTGGAAAATACAATAAAAATAAATAAATTAATTAAAAAGTAGTCTCAGTAAGAGATTAACAATAATAATAAATAATAAAATATAACAATCATAACAATAAAAGCCCACATATTTGATAACATGTTTGTTATTATTTTAATTTTTAGCAATTAGAATATTACATTCCTTTTTATTAACATTACTAATTTGTTAAGTGTGATAAAATAATATGAATTTAAGATAATGTAAGCAAGTTATGAATAAATTCTTACTCATTAATTGAACTACTATTTATTGACCTATTATATACCAGAATTTTTTTGAATAAGGCATTAGGAATATAGTATTCTCTGTCTTGTTTAAACTTATAGACAAGTATACCCTTCTGTATACTTGTCTATAAGTATACAGAAGGGTAAACAAATAGTTGCAACATAATAAAGGTCATGAGGAGAAGCAAAGGATTTATAAGAGCACATAGGGTGGACCTCTTACCCACCAATGAGATAGAGATGACCTTTGGCAGGAATCTAAATGATATCAAAACTGAGACCTGAAGAACTATTATGAGATATTGGGGCTAGGAGGAATATCCTAAGCAGAAAAACAGTACCATGATGGAGGAATTTTGCAAGACAGTTATTAGCTACTTATAGCTTGGTATACAGGTCATGGTAGTAGTTATCCTGCAGAACTCAGGAAATGCTACAAACCAGGGCCTTTTCCCACTATGTCTCCACCCAGACCCACAGGTAATTTACTAGTACTCCATTGGAAGTGAGTGAGAGCATAGCAAATTAAGGAACTGAAAATAGTCTCTAATGCTGGAGTGGTAAAAAATGAGGATGGAAAAGGAAGTAGGAGCCAGATCTTGAAGGACTTTGTAAACCAAGATAAGGAATTTGGCATCTGTCAGGATGAGGAAAGGAAAGAAATGAAAAGTTAAAAAAAAATAAAAGAAGAAGAAGAAGAAGAAGAAGAAGAAGAAGAAGAAGAAGAAGAAGAAGAAGAAGAAGAAGAAGAAGAAGAAGAAAGAAAAAAGAAAGTCTTTATTGTGTTAGGATTAAAAAAAAAATTATAGTGCATTTTTCCATTATCATTTAGTCCCCTTATATCCCCCTCACCCACAATCACCACACTGTTGTCCAAGTTGAGTCCTTTTTCTTTTTTGCTCAATTAGTCCTGCCATCCCCTAATCTCTCTTCCCCTTAGATGTCATCCTGTTCTTTATCTATGAGTCTATTTTGTTTGTTAGTTCAGTTTGTTCAATAGCTTCCATATATATGAGTGAAGTTATATGTTATTGGTCTTTTTCAGACTGGCTTATTAAACTTAACACAATGTTCTCCAGGTACATTTTTACTGTCTCAAACATAAAACTTTCTTCTATTTTATGACCAAGTAGTATTCTATTATGTAAATATCTGATAGATGTTTTATCTACTCATGTACAGATGGACACTTTGGCTGCTTCCATATTTTGGCAATTTTAAATAATGCTGCAGTGAACATAGAAGTGCTTATGTTCTTTTAAATTAGTGTTTTGGGTTCTTTTGAATATATTCCCAGAAATGGAATCAATGGGTCAAAAGACAGATCTATTCTTAATTTTTTGAGATGTATCCATACAGCTTTACACATTGGCTGTACCAATTTGCATTCCCACCAACAGTGCAAAGTGGCTTCCCTTTGTCCACATCCTTGACATCACTTATTTGTTGATTCATTATTTTATTTTATTATTAATTTATTATTGTTGTATTACCATTGTTTCATTTTTCCCCATTGCCCTCTCCCGCCTCACCCACCCCTAACCCTTCCCCACAGTCTATCCCATTCTGACAGGTGTGAGATATCTCACTGTGGTTTAAAAACAAACTAAGCAAACAACCAGAATAGGAACAGAATAATAAATATGGGGATCATTTGGGAGGGCTATCAGCTGGAAGGGGAAAGGGGTGAAATGGGGAAATGCTTCAGGGATTAGGAAACATAATTGGTGGGTACAAGATAGGGAGCGTTAATAATAAGAGAAGAAAGAGTGAAATAAGAGGACTTATACGCACAAACCATGGCCATGCATTAAAGGGAGGTGGGACTGTGGGAGACAATGGAGGTGTTGGGAGGAGGGAAGCAAAGCAAAAAGATTTTGGGACAACTGTAACAGCATAATCAATAAAATACACTTAAAAATAAAATAAAAAATAGATTACTTTCTCTGATGATTAGGGGCAATGAGCATCTTTTCATATGTCTATGGGCCACTTGTATGTCCTCTTTGGAAAAGTGTTTATTCAGGTATTTTTCCCAGTTTTTAATTGGGTTGCTTATTTGTATTTTGGTGGTGAACTTTGTTAGTTCTTTATGCACTTTGGATATAAACCCCTTATCATATGTATTGGCCAATATGTTCACCCATTCTATAAATTGCCTTTATTTTGTTGATTATTTCCTTGGCTGTGCAAAAACTTTTAGTTTGATGTAGGTCCATTTGTTTATTTTTACTCTTTTGTTTCCCTTCCTGGGGAGATACATACAATGAAATATTGCTACAAAATGCCTGCTATTTTGTTGCCTATGTCATCTTACAGAATTTTAGTGATTTTGGTCTAGCATTTAAGTCTTTACTCATTATATATTTATTCTTATGCGTGGTGTAAGAACATGGTCTACTTTTATCTTTGTGCAAGAACTGTCCAATTTTTCTACACCATTTATTGAATAAACTACCTTTAGCCCATTATATGTGTTTGCTTCCTCTGTTGACTATTAGTTGACTATAAATGCATAGGTTTCTCGCTGGGCTTTCTATTTTGTTCCATTTATCTACATGTTTGTTTTTATGCCAGTACCACTCTGTTTTTATCATTATGGTCTTATAGTATAGTTTCATGTGAGGTATCGCGAAGCCTTCAACTTTGTCCTTTTTCAGGATTGCAGTTGTTGTGTGGGGCCATTTGTGGTTCCATATAAATTTTTGAAATATTTGTTGTAGTTCTGTGAAATGTGTCATTGGAATCTTGATGGGAATTGTATTGAATCTATCTATACATTGCTTTGAGTGGTGTGGACATTTTCATGGTGTTCACTATTTCTATCCATGAACACAGTATATGCTTCCACTTATTTTTATCTTCTTCAATGTCTGTCTTCAATGTTATATTTTTCCAAGTACGGTCTTTTACATCTTTGGTTAAGTTTATGCTTCAGTATTTTATTCTTTTTGTTTGTTTGTTTTCTAATTTTATTGTTGTTGTATTACATCCATCCCCTTTTTGCTCCCCTCTGTCCGCCTCCCTACCCACCCATTCCCCGCAAGTATTTTATTATTTTTGAAGTGATTGTGAATGGGATTATATTTTCTTAATTTCCCTTTCTGTGAGTTCATTATTGGTATGTAAAAATACAATTTATTCCTGGATATTAGTTTGTATCTCACTATTTTGCTGAATTAATTAATCAGTTCTAGTAGTGTCTTGGTGGAATCTTTGGGGTGATCTATGTACAGTACCATGTAATCTGCAAATAGTTCTATTTATTTCTTTCCAGTTGGGATGTCCTTTATTTATTCTTCTTACCTGATTGCTGTGTCCAGGACTTCCAGTACTATGTTGAATAAGAGAGGTGAAAAAGGACATTCCTGTCTTATTCCCACTCTTAAGGGTAATGCTTGTAGTTTTTTGCTTGTTGAGTATGATGCTGGCTGGCAGTGGGTTTGTCATCTATGGCATTTATTATATTTAGGTATGTTCTCTCTAATTCCCACTTTGCTGAGAAATTTTTAAAATCATAAATGGGTGCTGAATTTCATCAAATGCTCCTTCAGCATCTTTGATATGATTATGTGGTTTTTATCTTTTATTTACTTTAAGTGGTGAATCACATTTATTGATTTGTGAAGTGTTGTACCAAACTTGCATTCCCAGAATAAATCCAACTTGATCATGGTGTTTGATCATTGGTATATTGCTATATTTAGTTTGCTAATATTTTGTTGAGGGTTTTAGTTTCTATGTTCACCAGGGATATTTGCCTATAATTTTCTTTTCTTTTTTCTTCTTCTTCTTCTTCTTCTTCTTCTTCTTCTTCTTCTTCTTCTTCTTCTTCTTCTTCTTCTTCTTCTTCTTCTTCTTCTTCTTCTTTTTTTGCTTGTCTTTATCTCATTCTGGAATTAGGATAATGTTGGCTTCACACAATAAGCTTAGAAGCCTTCCTGTCTCTTTTTTTCGTTTGTTTGTTTGGTTGTTTTTTTCTTTTAATTTTATTGTTGTTGTTGTATTACATCCATCCCTTTTTTGCTCCCCTATGTCCCCCTCCCCACCCACCCTTTCCCCCCAAAGTCAATCCCACCTGTTGTCCATGTCCATGGTTCCTTTATACTAGGTTCTTGTCTAAGCTGCTCCCCTTCTTTGCCTCTGCCTCCCCCCTCCCACCAACCCCTTTCCCCTTGACCACTGCAGGCCTATTCCTTGTATTCATACACTTGGTTCT
>PVIW01015996.1:0-17927 GCA_004026585.1 Noctilio leporinus | reverse complement strand
TTGTCTTTTCTCTCTTGATGCTTTTAGGATTCTCTCTTTGTCTTTGAAATTAGCCATTTTAATAATAATGTGCCTTGGTGTTGGTCTGTTTGGGTTGATCCTCATTGGGACCCTCTGTGCTTCCTGAACTGGATTCATGTTTTCACTCATCTTGTTAGGGAAATTTTCTATCATGACTTTTTTGAACAGGTTTTCCATTTCTCGTTTCTCTTCTCCTTCTGGTATCCCTATGATACGGATGTTGTTACATTTCATGTTGTCCTGCCACTCTCTTAACCCTTCTTCAGACTTATTCAGCCTTTTTTTATTCTCTTGTACTGTCTTGGAGTATTTGTCTACATTATCCTCCAACTCACTGATCCGGTCCTCTGCTTCCTCTAGCCTACTGTTGATTCCTTCTACTGTATTCTTCAATTCAGAAATTGTATTCTTCATTTCCTCCTGGCACTTATTGATGGTTTCCATGTCCTTTTTCATGCTGTTGTAGTTCTCAGCAAGTTCCTTGTAACTTCCCTGGAGTTCTTTGTAATTTCCCTGGAGTTCTTTGTAGTTCTCCTGGAGTTGTTTACAGTTTTCTTTGATGTGGCTGAGCTCACTGAGCTTCTCTATCATCATTCTTTGAATTTCTTATCTGATATTCCAGGTGCCTCTGCTTCATTTTGTGTTCTTTCTGGGGATTCTTCCTTTCCTTTTTGTGATGGACTGATTCTTTTTGCCCCATTTTGGGTGTCTGTTCTTGCTTGCTCTTTATTTATTTATTTTTGTTCTTTCCTTGGGTTAACCTGCTTTGCTTCCTTGCCTTAGTTGAGCACCCTTCTGTGATAGGAGATTTGTGGAGTTCAATGTTGCCGTCCCCCAGATTTTCTCCACTTGCTGTTCTTGGTGTGTCCTTTGTTTGGGCTGCCTGGTTGTATTCTGGGCCTATGGGCTTTTAGCAGAAACAAAAACAAAAACAAAAGACAAAAGACAAAAACAGAAACTAACAAACAAAAAAAACGAAAATGAAAACAAAATACCAAACCAAACCAAACAAAAAAAAATTTTTTCAAAATGAAACAAGAAATAAAAATGATAATAATAATAAGAAGAAAGGGTTTAGATGGCTGTTCACCCTTAATAATCCCTGATTGGTCCAGATGGAGCCTGGACCTGAGAACTTTTAGCAGAGGAAAAAAAAAAAAAAAAAAAAAAAAAAAAAAAAAAAAAAAAAGAAAGTAAGAAAGAAAAAAAGGGAGAAAGTCACAAGAGAAAGAGAAATCAATATTAATGAAGAAAAGGTTTAGGTGTCTGTTCACCCTTTATGGTCTCTGTTTGGTCCAGGTGGATCCAGGACCATTGGGTTTTATCAGGGAGAAAAGAAAGGAGAAAGAAAGAAAGAAAAGAAAGAAAGGGAAAAAAAAGGATGGGGGGAGTAAGTCATAAGACAAAGTGAAATCAATATTAATAAAGAAAAGTTTTAGCTGTGTGTTCCCCCTTTATGATTTCTGATTGTTCCAGGTGGAGCCAGAACCTGTGGGCTTTACCTGGAAGAAAAGGAAAAGAACAAAAAAAAAAAAAAAAAAAAAAAAGGAAGGAAGAAAAAAGTAAAGAAAGGGTTTAGAAAGGCTGGGGAAGGGAGGAATACTTAGATTGAGGACTGGGAATGTGTTATAGCCACAGAGTGAGCAGACTTTAATTTGAGAGTAGGGTAGGGTCTTGGGTATTTAGGTGGATTGAGGTATGGGGGTGATTAAGAATATGTGAGAAGTAACTTTTGCAAAGGATATGTTGGGGCTTAATAGTTCATATTGCTCTCAGTATAACTCAGGTGCTTGAGATTAGCAGCAATCCCTTTCCTCAGGCTGCCTCTTTTTCTTGGTCAGGACTTTACAGTCTATAGTCTATATTCTATCCAGTCTTGGTGCATGGCAGGGCCTCTGATTGTCACAGTAGGGCTGATTCTGAGTGTCTGTCCCCAGGTAGGCTGGGCCTTCTGCAGCCTGGCTGGGTTTTAGGGCTGCCAGTGTTCTGGAGCCTGCAGGGAGCCCCCTCCCATTCCTGGTGGAGATTCCTTCCCAGGACGCGCACCCAGCACTTCTGCAGGGCAGCCCACAGCTTCGCTGGTCCCTGTGATGACTGGCCCCACCCCCGCAGTTCCGGGAGGAAGCTGGGCCTGTCAGTCAACACTGTCCGGGGCCCGCCTACACTGTCCCGCCCTTCCGGGGCGGGCACCACTCCTCCAAGCCAACCAGCTCTCCTAGGGGTCCTTTACGCAGCCTCTTTGGTGAGCCCCTCCCAGGCATGGGTGGTGCGGTCTTTGTCTCTGGCAATGGTGGGTCAGTTACCCCTGCTACTAGTTCCTGGCTCACTGGCTCATCATTTGGAGTTTCCTGCAGAGCCTGGGGGCCTGTGTGGTTGCGCAGGGCTGGGCCTCCCCCCTCACAGGGGCTTCTAGCTGCTCTTTTCCCGGTGGTCCAGCAGCACTGTTTTCGGCCCTCTTGCTGCCCAGGCCAGTGCACTTCCCTGCTCCCCCACTCCAGCTTCCCACAGAATTCTCCTCCTCCTCCTCTAGCCCTGCTCGGAGCCTCCTCTCCCTGTTGCCAGAGTGAGTCTCTCACGCAGTCTCTCCCCTGCAAGAGTTCACTTCCGTGTTCCCTACGGCGTTTGCCCTCGCCGCCTGCACTTCACTGTTGAGACTTCTAGTCACCAGGGAGCCCAGAGCTGGCCTCAGTCAAATGCACCCCTCTGGGCAGAGCCGCCTCTGCCCAGAGCCGACCTAGGCCCGCCTGCCGGTTGGTCAGGAACGCCTCACCTACTGTCCTGCTGGCCTCCTCTTCCTCTGGGTAGTGCTCCCCCCATGTCCAGATGCTGCCCGCTCCACTTCCTAGGGTCCTGAAGACGTCTCACACTCTCTATCCTGTCCTCTAGCTGCTTTGGTACTGGAGAACACCATCAGCACTGCTCTCTACTCTGTCGCCGTCTTCCCTCCTCCATATTGAGCATTCTTTCATTTGCCTCTGGTCCCTTTGTATGTCTTCTTCAGTGAGTTATGTGTTCAGGTCCTTTGCCCATTTTTTAATTGGGCTGTCTGTCTCCCTGGTGTTGATGTGTATTAGTTTTTTTATTTATTTTGGAGATCAAACCTTTGTCTGAGGTATCATTGGCAAATACATTTCCCCATATAGTTGGTTTCCTTTGAATTTTGCTAATGTTTTCTTTAGCTGAACACAAATTTTTCAACTTGTATAGTCCCATTTGTTTATCTGTTCTTTTATATTCTTTGCCCTTGGTGAAGTATCAGTAAACATATTTCTGCATCAGGTATCGAAATTTTACTGCCTATATTTTTATCCAGAAACTTCAATTCATAAGAACCTATGTACCCACATGTTCATAGCAGCATTATTTACAATAGCCAAATACTGGAAACATCCTAAATTCCCATCAGTGGAACATTGGATCTAAAAACTTTGGTACATTTATGCAATGGAATAGTACACAGCAGAAAGAAAGAAGGAACTCCTAACCTTTGCAATTACATGGATGGAACTAGGAAGTATTATGCTTAGTGAAATAAGCGAGTCAGTGAATGACAAATACCGTATGATATCACCCCTTACAGGACAATAATGAACAAAACAAACAACAAGCAAAACAGAACCAGATATATGAATACTGTCAATAGGCCTTCAGTGGGTAGGGGGAAGGTGAATGGGGGGGGGGGAGGAAGAGTCAAAGAAGGGGAGCAGTTCAGACAAGAGACTAGTATGAAACAACCTTTGACAAGGACAACAAGTGGGATTGACTTTGTGTGGGAGTGGGTGGGTGGGGAAGGTGACAGAAGGGAATCAAAAGGGGATGGATGTAATACAACAACAATAAAATTAAAAAATAACACAGGTAATGCCACTTTATTCTTTTTACTTTTTATGAGCTTGTTTTTCTGCTTTTGTTTCAATCTCTTATTTTCTCTGTGTTAGTTGTTCTCCCTCTGCTTCCTCCTTTTTTTGTATCCACAGTATATTGGGGGTTGAGGGACTAGAAGCATTTTGGAAGGTGGTAATAGAGAGGATGCTATTGGATATTCTTTGATTTAAAAGACAGCATTCCAGAACAAGAACACTTTGACCTAGAATATCAATAGTCACTTTGCTTGAAAAGCCCCGCTGAAGTTGCATACTAAATACTTAACTGTTTTTTAGTTCAAAATATGTATAAGTATGTAGTTTTTTTTCTTGCAGATTTTAGTTATTATACTTAGAGAGAGAGGGGGGAGGGAGAGAGGCAGAGAGGAAGAAACATATCAATGTATGGTTGCCTTTTTACCTGCCTCCAGCTATGTATCTTGCTGGAGACCTGGCTTGCAACCTGGTTATGTGCCTTGGCTGGGAAATTGAACCAGCAACCTTTGGGTTTGCAGGCCAGCACCTTATCCACTGTGCCACCAGCCAGGGTTGAGTAGTATAGGTTTGAAGGCCGTATAGCCTATGGATAAGAATTATGTGATTATCTAAAAGATGTAGAAAATGTATTTGATAAGATTCAATATCCATCTATGATTTTAAAAACTGTCAAGTTTTATAAAATAAAATTTTCTTGACTTTACAACCACTGTGTATATCAAGTCCACAGATAGCATTGTGGGAAAATGGAAAGTGTTTTTAAGGCCAGGAAAAAGATAATGATGCCTACATTCTCAAATAAATAAAACATAATACTGAAATTTCTAGCCACAGCAATCAGAAGAATAAAAATAAAAGGCATTTATATAAAGAAAAAAGTAAAATTGACATTTTTAGATGACATCAGCCTACTTGGAAATAAACAAAGACAATGCAATTTAAGAGTATTGATAAGACAATTTAGTTAAAAACAAGTAAAAATAGAAAATTGCTTTGCAGTAATATGTCACATTCTTATACACTAATTACAAAAAAACTAAAGAAAATATTTTAAAATGAAAGTAATCTAAAATAAGAAAGACCAATGCTAACAAAATTATGAGAAATTGAAGGGGAAACAAAAGAGGGTAGAAGGACAATTTGTGAATATAAATTGAAAAAAATAAATTGTAAAAACATCCACAACCCCCAAAGCAATGTATAGGTTCATGGTAACTTCTTTCAAAACACACACTTCATTCTTCTCAGAACCTAAAAATATCCTAATGTTTATATTGAAGCTCAAAAGCCCCAATATAGCCAAAACAATCTTGAAGAAGAAAAATGTTTTCTTTCAAAGGTATGACAATACCTTTGATCTCAAACAATACCACATACACAAAAAGCACAAAAACAGAAACAAATATTAATGGAAATAAATAAAGAGTCCAGAAATAAAGCCTCACATTCCTGGACAAGTAATATATGTCCACAAATATGGAAATGTGCACTGGAGAGTATTTTCAGTAAGTGGCCTCTAGAGTACAAAACAGATACATGCTAAAAGTAAAACTGGATCACTCCAGTTTTCAACATATAAGAATGCCTTTAAACTGGTGCTAGCCAGGTCCACCTTTCCTTGTCTCCAACTAATTCCAGCTTCTTTCACTTCTCATTACCTCCACCTGTCACCAGCCCCATCCCCATCTTTCTGCCTACTTGCCGATGCCATCCTTGCTCATGTCTCTGCCTTCCAACCACTTCCAAACCCACATATTTTATCCCAGATGTTCTTTGATCCTTATAAGTTTTATTTGCTTACCTAATTGCTTTCAATAGCTCAGAATTCATTTTTTAACTGGAGTTCAAGAACTCCAGTAATGGAACCCTCCTCTATTCTGGCTGAAAACAGACCTTGCTCAGATGAGACTGAAATACAATGGACAAAACTGATTTAAGTTGGAAAACAAGAAGATTTGGTTAAGCCTGACATCCTTTGGAAAGCAGAAAATACATGCAAGGAAAGAGTCAGTTGGAAGGCAGGGAGAGTTGGGTGAGACTTCAGTTGCCTGTAACCCTGGGAGTATTGAGCATGGCTAGAGTCAGTGGCAACGCAAGGAGACATAGCTGGGTCTAAACTTAGCTGTGAGGCAAGGAACGGTGAGGTGCTGATTTCAACTGGAAGGCAGGGAGATGTGGGTGGAGCTGAAACGTGTTGGCAGACAAGAAGAGAGGTCTGGTGTCAGTTGAAAATATGGAAAATGTGGGTGGAGCTGGCATCCATTTAGGTTGATTTCCATATATGATTAAAATATGCAGTGTATATTTTCACCTCCTTTGTCATAGTTGTCCATATACATGAGGGTTTTAGTCTGGGGCACCTATTCTCTTCCATTGATATAGGTGTCTGTTTTGTACCAATACCTTTCTGTTTTCATTATTATAGCTTTATAGCACAGTGCCATGGCAAACACAAGACCCACAGGCTGAATCCATCCTTCTACCTTGTTTTATCCAGTCCAGCACCTTCAGCCCAGCACCTTACTTCTACCTGGCTTGCTTAACCATTAAAAAGTGGTTAACAGTTATATAGTCCTAAAATTACATTCAGCCCTTTGAAGACAACTCTGAGGCTGCTGTGGCCCCAGGTGAAAATGAGTTCGATGCCCCTTCTTTACAGTAAATTTTGAGACCATGGATTATGGTTATCTCCAACCTTGTTATTTTATTTTCTTTCCTCTAAATTTGTCTAAATATTTAAAGTTTTCTAATTTTACACAAAATTTAATATTTTTAACTTTTGAAAAGAATGTCACTAGTAGATTGAAAGGGTTTGAATTGAACAGATTAGTTGATTGAGGTAAATTTTTAATTTTAACCATTTCATGTTTTCAATATATGGAAATGGCTTATTTTTTAAATGTTTTGTGAGTTGCTCTCAATTTCTCTTTTCAATGTGTTGTAATTTGGAGAGCAGAAGGTTTTCACCTTTTTAATTATGTTAATTTACAGGCATTATGTCTTTTCCACACAATTGTAAATGGAATCTTTATTTCTTATTGTATTGGTTATTAATGTATAGACAGATGAAACATTTCAGTTGATTCAATTTGTTATTTTGAATAGCAGTAATGAGAGCAGGCATTCTTGATCTTAAAAACAAAAGCTTTTCATTTCCTACAATTGAGTATGTAAGCTGTGAGGTTGTCATGGATAGCCTTTATCAAGCTGAAATAAATGACTTCTATAAACCATTTCTTGAGAGACTTTTAAAAAATTCTATTCATTTATATTTAGAGAGAGAAAAAGGGTGGAGAAAGAAGGAAGAGAAACATTGATAGGCAAGAGGAACATCACATTGAGTGGCTACCTATCCCACAATCCCAAATGGGTTTTGACACTCAATCCAGACATGTGCTTTGACCAGAATCCAATAGGCAACCCCATGGTTTACAAGACAGAACACAATCTACTGAACCAAACCAGCTAGGCCTTGAGAACTACCCCCTTTTTAAAAAAATCAGTAATGCACATTGTAATTGTTTAATGCTTTTTTCTATAATTCTTTTTAAAATCATACAATTTTTCTTTTTGGCTTGTTGATGTGTGATGACTCACATTAATTGTTTTCTAGATGTTGAGGCATTTCTGCATCACTGGTATAATTCCCACTTTCTCAGGGCATTTAATTGTTTTCATACAGTGTTAACTCAGTTTGATACTATTTTATCAAGAGTTTTGATATGTATGTATATTAAGAATATGGACTTTTAATTCTCTTTCTTTGTAGTGTTTTTGTCTAGCTTTGGTATCAAAGTAATGATGGCCTTGTAAAATAAAAGTGGAAGAATATTTTTTCAATTTATGGATTCATTGAAAAAGATATGTACTAATAATTTTAACATATTTGTACAAACCCCCTGTTAAGCCACCTGGTCCTGGGCTTTTGTTTTCTGGGTGTTCTCATTACTGCTACAATTCCATTGCTAGTAATTGCTCTATTCAGATTATGTGATTTTTGCTTATTTATCCTTCAGAAGATGTATAATTTAAAATTTTATCCAATTTCCTAAGTAATCAAATTAGTTGTATATAATGTTCATGGTATTCTTCAATTACTCTTTGTGTTTTTGTGGTGTCAATTCTACTTTCTCTTTTTTTCGGATGTTATTTATATGTGTTTTCTCCTTTTACTGTGTCAGTCTTACTACAAGCTTTTCAAAATTATCATTTCAAAGAACCAGAGATTAGTTCTTTTAACCCATTCTCTTATTTATCAACTTCATTTATTACAGCACTAATCTCTGTTTTACTTCAACTGTTTGTTTAGCTACTTCTTTTTCTAATATATGTAGAAATATATTTAAATAGTTTCTGGAATTTTTTTCCTGCTGTTTAAGTAGGACTGGGTAGTTATAAAGTTTCCTCTTACAACAGCTTTTGCTAAACCCAGATATTCTAAGAATGTGATTTGTTTTTTACTTGTCTCAATGTAGTTGTTGAATTTCTATTGGTTTTCCTTTAGATCTGTTGGGCATTTAGAAGCATGTGGTTTAATCTCCCAATATTTGTGTTTGTTCACATTTTTGTTTTGTATGGCTGATTTCTGGTTTCTTATCATTGTGGTAGAAATCATGTTTTATATAACTTGACATTGTTTGAATTTCTTGAGGTTTGTTATCTGCCATTGTGTAAGATCTATGTGGAAAGTGTCCATGTAAAATAGAGGAAACATATATAACCTGCAATTATTTGTATGTAATGCTCTAAAAATATCTATCAAGTAAAACCAGTCTCATATTGTGGTTAAGTCTGTTATTATTGCTTAATTTCCTAAAAACACAGTATATAAAAATATCACCATCTGTTTAAAGAACCAAACTGTGGATCAGAGAGATGAGGGATTAACTCCAAGAAACAATATAGAAATGGGCATAGTCACCTTGTGACATGGGTTTGGCCAGTGCTCACCTAGTAAAACACTGAACCTGGATAGTTGGGTGCTATTGAAAGTCAGAAAGGAAGGAGGCAGGTAGTCATGTAAACAATGTTTCTCCATGTAAGGTTTGGTACCATGGGCACTTCTGCATTATGCCCTCTGGAGAGCCCTAATGTGCAAGTATCATCCAGGGATGAAATGTCATCTTCACAATAAGTGATACATAAAGGGCCATAAGATAAGCTGCATGACAATGAACAACCAGAAACAACCATGCAGAAGTCACTCAGGAATAACCACCCCTTATGGGGCATGTTTGGAGGGAGAGATGTGCAGAAGATGAAAAAAGAACTAAGCTATAGATGTACAATTTGAGTTTAGTGATGGAGAAAAATTATTCAATTATTATTTTCAAGGTATTTTGTTAGCTGAAGAGCAACTGACCTATCTTTCTGAGTGATCTGCATTAAGAGTATTGGCTCAGTAAATGTGAAACCAACACTCTGATTATAGAAATCAAACAAGAAAAGCTCAGAGTTTATAGAAGAAAAGAAAAGGAGAAAAGAAGGCTAAATACTTCAAATGTTTTCTCAAAGATGTATAGGAGAGAACTAAAAATCCCCTAAAGTCTGGATTAACCACATTTTATTTAAGCTCTGAGGCTTGATCTACCTCTAACATGGAGGGAAAAATAGTAAAATGTCTTTCCTTCCTAATTTGAAGACTTTGTACAGGAAGACGACACACAATGAGAACCTTCTTGATTTCAAATAAAGAAATTGTTTATAATTTTACTTAAAGTTTTGATATTCATTATGGGGATTCCAAGTTTATTCAGTTTAGAATTGTATAAGCACCCCATTTCTGAGTGAATCTACTGAAAGAATAACATAGAAGCCTAATTAGGTTCCATCATGTTGAGCTCCATGGCACTTTAAGATTACATCAAGGTGGCAAATGGCTCCTTTCAGGGACGTTATGAAGACAAGTAAAGCCCCAGAGTATGACCTACAAAAATTTGGTCTTTGAGGCAACAAGATGTACATCAACTTGTAGAATAGCTTAGGCTTTTCCTCCATTTTTATGTATAAACCATCCTATTAAATTTGATAATAAATAGCTTGGATCCATTTCTGAGTGAATCTACTGAGACAAAGAAAAACATAGAAGCCTATTGTAAAATTTTATAAATTTCAAATTTCCATAAAATTCATTTGTCCTCTTTCTTCACTGAACTTTTGCCATCAGGGGTTTTAAAAGGTACATAAAATGCCATCTTCAAACAATGTGTGATGCTATTTGTACAGACCTGATTTGCATTTTTGAGTCACCAGAGTAGGGCTTCTGCAGGCAGCAAAAACTGATGTCCACTCAAATTTTTGAGATGATTTTGAATAAACTTCATTCACTTAATGATAATGATGATACACCTGGTTTATGCAGGCACATTCAGAAACAATTAACATAATTCAGTGAAGGCAAAATCCGTGAACTTCAGTTTTAGTAAGAGAGTCAGAAAGTCGTAGAACAGATTATTTACAGCCTACTTTGCACATCACTTATGGTATTTTCATAGCCTTTGCTGCATCTGGTGGCATTGTTCAAATGCTGACTAGAAGAAAGGATCACAGGACCATACATAAATGGAAGTAATTTTTGGGTCCAGAAAAAAAGCCTCATGTTTTCACAAAACTAAAATTCAATTTGGAAGCATTAGTTTGTGGGTAAGGAAGGCTTGGCAGAATCCTGGATTTGCTCCAAGGCTATCGTAAGCTGTGGCTTCTTCCATTCTTTCTTGATGCAGGTGTTGTGCCTGCTCTGATGCCTATCACCATTACCATCACCATCATTATTTCATTCCATACATGGCCAGACCCTGTAACATCAAGTTCCAAAGAATCACTTGTACAAAACCTGGTTAGAAAGCATGGCAAGAAACCCCATTTCTTTTTCCAGGTTTATTCAAATTCCTTTAAGTGTTTTTGTTACTCTTATAGAAGATAGGAAGAGCTAAGATGGTACATACTTCCAGGCTTAAAATATAGGAACTGAGCCCTGGCTTGTTGTGGCACAGTGAATTGTGTACCAGCATGCAGGCCCAGAAGTGAGGTCACTGGTTTGTTTACCAGCCAGGGCACATAACCAGGTTGTAAGCCCTATCTCCAGCTAGATACTTGCTGGAGGCAGGTAAAAGACAACCTTATATTGATGCTTCTCTCATTTTCTTCCTCCATTCCTGCACTTTTCTCTCAAAAATAATGAATACAATATTTTTTTTCAAGCATTAGGAACTGCTAGGGATAGATAAGTGGTCATCTTAATGTAGAAAAGTTACCTTCTGGTAATCTTGTCTGAAAATTGGGTTAAAAAGGAGCAGACTCAAAATGTCCTTAGGATATTTAAATATGGATTAAAATCTTTAATTTTTAATCTAAAACTTTTAATTTCATTATTAATATTCAATTTTAGGGAATTAATAACTAATAGCCTTAACTGTCACATTAAATACTTTTGATATCATTTGTATTTTATCAACAATTTACTATGTTAACTGCTGTCTAAATTTCAGTACTAAAATACCTAACATGTGACTTTTTTAAAAAAAAATAGTTTATTTTATTATTTTTAGAAAGAGGGGAAGGGAGAGAGGCAGAGAGGGAGAGAGGCATCAATGCATGGCTGCATTTCACCTGCCTCCAGCCACAGACCTGACTGGAGATCTGGTTTGCAACCTGGTTATGTGACCTGGCTGGGGACTCGAACCTGACATGTGACTTTTAACATAGCAGGTATTAAAATACATTTCTCTATTGATTAGTGACACTGAGCATCTCTTCCTGTTTTAACCATGTATGTCCTGTTTGGAGAAGTGTCCATTCAGGTTCTTTGTCTATTTTTTAAAGGTTGTATTGCTTCCTTTTTTTTTTTTTTTAATAATCATTTATTTAACAGATTTTATTTATTATTTTTCAGAGAGACAGGAAGGGAGAAAGACACATACGAAGAGATAAATCAATGTATGGTTGCCTTTCACCTGTCTCCAGCTACAGACCTGGCTGGAGACCTGGCTTGCAACCTGGTTATGTTGCCCTGGCTAGGAATCTAACCAGTGACCTTTGGGTTCTAAGGCTGGCACCTTATCCACTGTGCCACCAGCCAAGGCTTGTATTGCTTCTTTTTTGGGGTTCAGTTTTATATGTTCTTTATAAATTTTGAATGTTAAACCTTTATTATATATATTGGCAAATTTCATTAATTTTCATTTTCCTACCACCTTGATGTGATCATGTCTAATTTACACACTCTGCTAATTGACACCCAATCCTTGGGGAATAGGGGAAAAATTGTGAGGGAACAACATTGGTTATGTGTGAAAGCCCACAGAGGGGAAGGCAAGTTGGGACATAGAAATGCCTGTGTTCAAGCTATTTGATCTGATTGAATACCTTTTCCTTGAAGATCTCATATGACTTTGGGGTGTTCAGTAAGCCATCCTGCAGGTGAGGCAGCCTGGGCACTGTTCCTGTTTTGTCTTTCCCCTCCTCTGCTTCTACCTCTTCCCATAAACATCCAGCAGTTGGTGGCCTGCAATGGGGTCCCTGGTGTCTGCTATCCATTGGAAATGATGTCACAAGGAGGAGGGCTGTGACTGCCTCAAGGATGGGTGCCCCACGTGGAGGTTGACCAGTTAGCTGCACCTGGATTAATACATGTGGTCACAGCACCCAGGTTGATTACATAACCTGTCATTCCCATACTTGCTAACTGACTCCTTGAATGTTGGTAGGCCTTGCTTCTTTGAAGTGAAGAGGGAAGGAAGATAGAGGCCTCCTACAGGGTAGGGTACAAGTAGCAATTGTTAATACTTTAATTTTTATTTTTTCTAAGTATACTTGATATACAATAGCCTATTACTTTCAGGTGTAAAATACAGGATTGGACCTTTACTTGCTTATGATGAAAACACCCCACAAAGGTGATTCAGTTCTTCTCACTATGCAAATTTAAAGCAATGTTATAAATTTATACCTTTTTTAAAAGTAAAATGTGTAAACACATGAACATATATCATGTCAACATCATTGCAATGTTATATTTCTATTACTGTCTATCCTTAGGGATGTTTGGCAGGAACATCAGCGACTATAAACAAGGCAACCCAGGTCAATATTCTCTGTCCACAAGAGCAACATTTGACCCCAGATGAGCAGAGAGAGGTGTGTTTTTTTCAAGGTAATTTCTGAGTTGGCCTGAGAACCACTTACCCCGGGTGGAAACCCTGAGTGGCATTTCCAAGTTCAACAAATGGCTCTGCAGTGGCACTGAAGCAGCATAGAGGAGGAGTCATTCCTTTACATGGTGAACATTCCAGTCCCAGGGTCAATAGAAGAAAGAACAGAGAGGCAGGAGGAGAGAGGAAGAGAGAGAATAAAATTTCCAAAGCCCACTTCTGCTGCCCTCACATGAGAGGAGGCTTAGCTGCTGAGCAGCTGACCACATGTTCCACCTGAAGGGCTCAGTATGGAGCCAGTAGTCAGTCCCCACCTGACTGGATGCCACTACTTTTCTAGACTCCAAAGAAAGAAGGTTGACCACATGGCTGGACTGAGAGTAGCATGAGATGTGGAGGGCTAAGAGTAAGGCAAGCAGGGAAAGGCAGGAGTTAAGGGTGGGCCATGTGCAATGGTGAGTGGAGGACACTTTAGAGGCTCATGTTAGGGATTCACAACAGCAGTTGTCATTGTTTAAATTACATACCACTTATAAATAGTGTATAGAAGTATCCTAAATATGTTTCTTTCATTTACATGAAAATTGAGATACACCACTTTTAGAATATTCATGCCCACAACCTGCAGAAAAGAAAATACGTACTTAACTTTCCACTCCTCTCCCTACTTTTGATGTCCATTTCTGCCAAATGATAGCAGTGGTGATGTGGCAGCTGATTCTTGTTTAAATCCACACAGGCTATTTTCTTTGTTGTGTTCCAAAAAAAGAAAACAGATATAGTTCACTGAGATAGAAAAATAGTTTAAAAATTTATATGGAGTCAAAAATACTCACAAATAGGCACAGCAATCTTGAGAAAGAAGAACAATTTTGGATGAATCACAATACTGGATATCAAACTATACTACAAGGCACTTAGATTAAAAAAAAAAAAACAAAACAAAAAAAAACAAACATGTCTGATACTGGCATAAGAATAGCCATATAGATCAATAGAACAGAATAGAGAGCACAGAAATAAATACAGAACTCCATGGTCAATTAATATTTGACAAAAGGGGAAGGAACATAAGATGGAGTAAAAACAGTCTCTTCAACAAATGATGTTGGGAGTACTGAACAGGGAAATGCAAACAAATAAAACTAGACCACCAACTTACACTATACACCAGAATAAACTCAAGATGGGTAAAGGACTTAACATAAAGATCCTGGAGGAAAATATAGGCAGTACAATTTTATGTATCCCCTGCAGAAATATGTTTACTGATACTTCTCAAAGGACAAAGGAAATCAAAGAATAAACAAATAGGACTATATCAAACTGAAAAGTTTCTGTTCATCTAAAGGAAACACCAGCAAAATTCAAAGGGAACCAGCTGTATGGGAGAATGTATATGCCAATGATTCCTCAGACAAGGGTTTGATCTCCAAAATATATAAAAAAACTAATGTGAATCAACACCAAGGAGACAGATAGTCCAATTTAATGAAGGGCAAAGGACCTGAACAGATACCTCACTGAGGAAGACATACAAAGGCCCAAAGGCATATGAAAGAATGCTCAACATCACTAGCCATCAGAGAGATGCAAATTAAAACCTCAATAAGATACCACCTCACACCTGTCAGAATGGCAATCATCAACAAATCAATAAACAACAATTGTTGGTGAGGATATGGGGAAGAGGGAACCCTGGGACACTGTTGGTGGGAATGCAGGCTGGTGCAGCCACTATGGATAACAGTATGGTGTTTCTTTTTTAAAAAACTAAAAATGGAAATGCCTTTTGATCCAGCAACTCCACTACTAGGACTACAGCAGAAGAACTCTGAAACACCAATTCATAAAATCCTATGTACCCCTATGTTCATAGCAGCACTATTTACAATAGCCAAGCACTGGAAACAGCCTAAGTGCCCATTAGTGGATGATTGGATCAAAAAACTTTGATACATTTACACAATGGAATTCTACACAGTAGAAAGAAAGAGGAACTCCTACACTTTGCAACAACATGGATGGAACTGGAAAGTATTATGCTTAGTGAAATAAGCCAGTCATTGAAAAAAATACCATATGATCTCACTCATTTCAGGATAATGATGAACAAAACAAACAAACAAGCAAAACAGAACCAGATACATGAATACAATGAATAGACCTTCAGTGGGCAGAGGTGAGGGTGGGGGGAGTGGGAGGTGGGAGGGGGAAGTTGCAGGCAAAGAAGGGGAGTAGTTTAGTCAAGGAACTAATATCAAAGAACCATGGACAGGGACAACAAGTGGCATTAACTTTTGGGTAGGGTGGCTGGCTGTGGAATGGGACAGAAGGGAGGAAAAAGGGGATGGATGTAATAAAACAACAATAAAATTATGTTTTAAAAAGGTACATGGAAAACAGAAAGCCATCTTCAAAGAATGTGTGATGACATTTGTATGGACCTGACTTATGTTTTTGAGTGACCAGATTAGAGCTTCTGCAGGCAGCAAAAACCCAACTCAGATTATTTTTAAATATTTTATTTATTATTTTTAGAGAGAGGAGAAGGGAGAGACACATCAATGTATGGTTGCCTTTCACCTGTCTCCAGCTACAGACCTGGCTGGAGACCTGGCTTGCAATCTGTTTATGTGCCCTGGCTGGGAATTGAGCCAGCAATCTTTGAGTTTGCAGACTGGTGCATTATTCACTGTGCCAACAGTCAGGGCCCTACTCAGATTTTTGAGATGAGTTTGAATAAAGTTCATTCATTTAACTATAAATATGATACACCTGCTACATGCAGGCACATTCTGAAACAATTAACATAACTCAGTGGAGGATGCAGACACAATCCAGTTAACTTCAGTTTTACTAAGAGAGTCACAAAGTCATAGAAGAGATTATTTACAACCTACCTTGCACATCACTTATGGTATTTTCATAGCCTTTGTTGTATCTGGTGACAGTTTTTAAAATAGTGACTAGAAGGAAAGATCACAGGACCACATGTAAATGGGAGTGATTTTTGGGTCCAGAAGAAAAACCTCATGTTTTTACAAACTTTAAACTCAATTTGGGAGCATTAGTTTATGGTTGAAGAAGGCTTGGTAGAATCCTGGACTTGCTTCAAGTTTGTCTTAAACTGTGGCTTCTTCCAATCTTTCTCACTACAGGTGCTATGCCTGCTCTGGTGCCTGTAACCATTACCATCACCACCATTGTTTTGTTCCATAAAGAGGACACATGGCCTGGCCCTGTAACATCAGGTTCAGAAGAGTCATCTGTACAAAACTGGGTGAGAAACCCCATTTCTTTTTCCAGATTTGTCCAAACTCCTTTAATTACTTTTGCTACTCTTATAGAGAATATGAAGAGTTAAGATGGTACATAGTTCCAGCTTTAAAATTTAGGAGCTGCTAGGGATAGATAAGTAGCCATTTTAATGTAGAAAAATTTTCTTCTGGAGAGGAAGATGGCGACAGAGTAGAGAGCAGTGCTGATGGTGTTCTCGAGTACCAAAGCAGCTAGAGGACAAGATAGGGAGCATGAGACATCTTCAGGACCCTAGGAATTGGAACGGGCAGCATCTGGACACAGGGGGGCACAGCCCAGAGGCAGAGGAGGCCAGCAGGACAATAGGTGAGGTGTTCCAACCGACCGGCCGGCCGGCGGGCCGAGGTCAGCTCTGGGCAGTGGCGGCTCTGCCCAGAGAGGCGCATTTGACTGAGGCAGCTCCAGGCTCCCTGGCGACTGGAAGTCTCAACAGTGAAGTGTGGGTGGTGAGGGCAAACACCATAGGGAACACAGAATTGAACTCTTGCAGGGGAGGGACTGTGTGAGAGACTCACTCCAGCAGCAGGGAGAGGAGGCTCCGCACAGGGCTAGAGGAGGAGGAGAAGAGTCCTGTGGGAAGCCAGAGCGGGGGAGCCGGAAGTGTACTGGCCGGGGTGGCAAAAGGGCCAGAAACGGTTCTCCTGGGCCACCAGGGAAACAGCAGCTAGAAGCCCCTGCACAACCACACAGGCCCCCAGGCTCTGTGGGAAACTCCAAATGGTGAGCCAGGAACTAGTAGTGGGGGCAACTGACCCGCCATTGCAGGAGAAAAAGGCCGCACCACCCACGCCTGGGAGGGGCTCATCACAGAGGCCGCATAAAGGATTTTCTCTGAGAGCTGGTTGGCTTGGAGGAGAAGTGCCCACCCCGGAAGGGAGGGACAGTGTAGGCGGAACCCAGACAGTGTTGATGGACAGGCCTGGCCTCCTCCCGGAACTGTGGGGCTGGGGCCAGTCATCACAGGGACCAGTGAAGTTGCAGGCTGCCCTGCAGGGGTGCTGGGTGCTCATCATGGGCAGGAACCTCTGCCAGGAGTGGGAGGGGGCACCCTGCGGGCTCCAGAACACCGGCAGCCCTAAAACCCAGCCAGGCTGCAGAAGGCCCAGCCTACCTGGGGACAGACACTCAGAATCAGCCCTACTGTGACAATCAGAGGCCCTGCCATGCACCAAGACTGGATAGAATATAGACTATAGACTGTAAAGTCCTGACCAAGATAAAGAGGCAGCCTCAGGAAAGGGATTTCTGCCAATCTCAAGCACCTGAATTATACCAAGAGCAATATGAACTATTAATCCCCAACATATCCTTTGCAAAAAAATACTTCTCACATATTCTTAATCCCCACCATACCTCAATCCACCTAAATACCCAAGACCCTCCCCCTACTCTTGAATTAAAGTCTACTCACTCTGTGGCTATAACGCATTCCCAGTCCTCAATCTAAGTATTCCTCCCTTCCCCAGCATTTCTAAACCCTTTCTGTATTCTTTTCTTCCTTCCTCTTTTTTTTTTTTTTTTCCTTCCTGGTAAAGCCCACAGGTTCTGGCTCCACCTGGACCAATCAGAAATCATA
>PVIW01015995.1:0-17949 GCA_004026585.1 Noctilio leporinus | reverse complement strand
TTTTTTTAAAGATTTTATTTCATTATTTTTAGAAAGAGGGGAAGGGAGAGAGGCAGAGAGGGAGAGAGACATCAATGTATGGTTGCCTTTCACCTGCCTCCAGCCACAGACCTGACTGGAGACCTGGTTTGCAACCTGGTTATGTGCCCTGGCTGGGGAATCGAACCTGCGACCTTTGGGTTCGCAGGCCGGCACCTTAACCACTGTGCTACCAGCCAGGCCAATATGTAGTTTTTTAAAAAGAGAAAGATAGGCCCTGGCTGGTAGCACAATGGAAAGGGCGCCAACCTGTGAACCTAAAGGTTGCTGGACACACAACCAGGTTTCAAGCCAGGTCTGTGGCTGGAGGCAGTTGAAAGGCAACCATACATTGATGTTTCTCTCCCTCTTTGTCTCTCTCCCTTCCGCTCTTTCTGGAAATAATGAATAAAATCTTAAAAATAATAATAATAAAAACAAAAATAAAAAGAGAAGGATAACAATAAAGGGAAACAAGTAAATGATATTAAATTGTAAATTAAGTGGTTGTTTTTGAAAGTTAGACAGGAGCTGGAGAAAGACCTGGCTGCTTCTCAGAAAACTGTATAAAGTAGAAAGCTCCAGAAGCTGCACTTGTTTTAATATTTAAAAATATATATATAAAGCCCTGGCTGGTGGCACAGTGGATAAGGCGCCGGCCTGCGAGCCCAAAGGTCGCAGGTTTGATTCCCCAGCCAGGGCACATAACCAGGTTGCAAACCAGGTCTCCAGTCAGGTCTGTGGCTGGAGGCAGTGAAACGCAACCATACATTGATATCTCTCTCCCTCTCTGCCTCTCTCCCTTCCCCTCTTTCTAAAAATAATACAATAAAATCATATAATATATATATATATATATTTAAGATTTTATTATTTTTAGAGATGGGGAAAGGAAGGGAGAAAGAGAGAGAAACATCAATATGCAGTTGCCTCTTGTGTGCCTCCATATGGGTGCCCTGGTCTGCAGCCCAGGCATGTGCCCTGACTGGGAATCAAACCAACGACCCTTTGGTTCACAGGCCAGTGCTCAATCTACTGAGCCATGCCAGCCAAAGCTTGTTTTAAAATTCTCACAGCATATTAGTAATTCCTCTCTTCAGTCCCTGGGGTTTTTGGACTACGTATTTGCCAGACAGAGAAGTGTCAGCTCTCACCTGGGGCAGAGGTGGGAGTGATGTCAGCCTTTTTGCTAGTGAATCTTAAAAGTTCCATTAAATATTTTACTTTGCTCATTCTTAGGAAACTCTGAGGAAGGCTATGTGTATTCAGAACAGATGTCCTATTTAAGATCTTCGAGGAGGCGGTCATTAGTTTAGCTTTATAGAGTAAATTCTGTCATCTCTTACTCCTATCAGAATCCCCAAATTGCTCCTGAATTTTGAGCCTTTGAATTTAATCAGTCAGTCACATTGTTCTCCAAGACAAAGAACTGTCTGTATACCTTTTCTTTCTCCAGCAAGCGGCTGGATTATGTGAACCATGCCAGAAGATTAGCTGAAGATGACTGGACAGGGATGGAAACTGAGGAAGAAGAAGATAAGAAAGATGTTGAAGAAATGGACATTGACACTATCAAGAAGTTACCAAAACGTTACGCTAATCAAGTGAGTATTCCAGAGAAGATTAGGCCCAGCTAGTCCCACTCCTTTTACTATGCAGTCAAATCCCACTGAAATAAATGTTGTCATACAGATAGGAGGAGGCAGGAAAACAGAATGGGAACTGCAAGAGAGTGCCGATGTGTAGAAAGTTTACAGATGAAGAGAAGAGATGGTTTTCAGTGCCATGTGCTGCCCAGGGATCATTGATGAAAACTGAATAGTGGGTTTGGGAACCACTGCCCCAGGCTTGCTTCTGATAGTCTAATGCACTCTATATACTTACTTCTTTCGTAGTCATTCCTAGCTGTTCTGGAATGGACCTGCCCAGTCCAGCATACCTCCCAGATTGGTAGCCTTTTCTTTTTATTTATTTATTTATTTTAAAGATTTTATTTCATTATTTTCTAGAAAGAGGAGAAGGGAGAGAGGCAGAGAGGGAGAGAGACATCAATGTATGGTTGCCTTTCACCTGCCTCCAGCCACAGACCTGACTGGAGACCTGGTTTGCCACCTAGTTATGTGCCCTGGCTGGGGAATCGAACCTGCGACCTTTGGGTTCGCAGGCCGGCGCCTTATCCACTGTGCTACCAGCCAGGGCTGGTAGCCTTTTCAAAGCAGTGGACTAAGATGTCAGCCTTGAATATTCACATTCAGATTATGGAAGATGGGAAGTAGAGCTGCCTTTGGACATAAGGAGCCGGCGCAGCCACGCCAGGCCACCCAGTTGGCCTGTGTGGTGCTGAAACCATGACAGATCACTATAACAAGCTTAACTAAGTACCTTGTTGGTTCAAGAGAGGAAACCAGTGTGGCTTGTGGTACCATAGGGGAAGCAGGCATGGAGACTGTCCAGTGCTCTAAGGCAGCCTAGGTATTCCAGAAGGCATGGTATGGGTCCTGGTAGGGGCAGTTGTCTATCCTGCTATTGTATACTTCCTTCTGTAATCTGTCTTACCGCCTAAGAATCCTCTCCCACCTTTATTTAATTATTTATTTTTTACTTTATTTATATATATATATATATATATATATATATATATATATATATTTTTTTTTTTTTTTTAAAGATTTTATTTATTATTTCCAGACAAAGGGGAAAGGAGAGAGGTAGAAAGACATCAATGTATGGTTGCCTTTCACCTGCCTCCAGCCACAGACCTGACTGGAGACCTGGTTTGCAACCTTCTTATGTGCACTGGCTGGGGAATCGAACCAGCGACCTTTGGGTTCGCAGGCCAGCACCTTATCCACTGTGCTACCAGCCAGGGCTATTTTATTTTATTTTATTTTTAATATTTTATTCATTTTCAGAGAGAAGGGCAGGTGGGTAGGAAGAAAGGGAGAGAAGCATCAACGTATGGTTGCCTTTTACCTGTCTCCAGCTAAGGACCTGGCTGGAGACCTGGCTTGCAATCTGGTTATGTGCCCTGATCAGGGAATTGAACCAGTGACCTTTGGATGCACAGGCTGGTATCAATCCACTGAGCCATCAGCCAGGGCCTCTCCTAACTTTAGAATACAGTTCCTGGGTGCTTACACACTCATCTTCTCTGTTCCAAAGATAGCACAGATAACATCCTCTGTAATAGCATAATTTAGTTCTGTTCAGCAAGAATTGTTGAAGGCCCTGTGTTATAAGCTAGGCTACACTGTGGGGAAGGTAGACATGGGTCAGAAATAGCCCTTATACTCCTGGAATAAGTGTAGATTATGGTTTTTGCTATAAGAAGTGAGATTAACTTCCAACAGGCAAGGAAGCAGGGTTGCAAAATCAGGAAAAAGTTAATAAACAAGGAGCCAGCCTGGAACCATGGTAAAAATATTGATAGGCAGAGATGCAGGGCACTCCAGGCATTAAGAACAGGCTAACGGAGAGCCCAGAAGCAGGAGAGGAGTGTATGGTACGTTCAGGAGCAGTGAGAATGGGATAGCATAGGGTAAAGGGAAGATACTACAGAGATACATGCAGGAGTTTGTACTGTGTTTTTAGATTGTGGTGAACCACTGAGAATTTTTAAGCCAGGGGTAAAGTTGGGACTTCATGAGATGATACCCTTAGTGTGGAAGAGCAAGACTATGATAGGGAGCTTAGGTTTTCTAAAACTGTCTTGATTATGGGCAGAGAAGATGGGAAGGAAATGATAGCATGAGTATGAGAAATATTGAAATATTGCCAGCAAGCACGCACAGAATTTAAGGCCTGGCTGGTGGCACAGTGGATAAGGCACAGCCCTGCAAACCCAAAGGTTGCTGGTTCGATTCCCAGCCAGGGCACATAGCCAGGTTGCAAGCCAGGTCTCCAGCCTGGGCTGTAGCTGGAAGCAGGTGAAAGGCAACCATACATTGATGTCTCTCTCCCTCCCTGCCTCTCTCCCTTCCCCTCTTTCTGGAAATAATAAAATCTTTTAAAAAGAATTTTTAAAAAATTAAAAAAAAAAAAGAATTTAGCAGTGGGTTGAAGAGGCACCATGAGAAATGATTAAGGTTTTATACTCACCTGATCTCAAAGCCAGGCTCTTTGTTGACCTTGAGGAAGTTACTTAACCACTCTTGCGGTTCTTTTTTTTTTTTTTTTTTTTTAAAGATTTTGTTTATTATTTCCAGACAGAGGGGAGGGGAGAGAAGCAGACCATCAATGTATGGTCGCTTTTCACCTGCCTCTAGCCACAGACCTGGCTGGAGACCTGGCTTGCAACCTTGTTACGTGCCCTGGCTGGGGAGATTGAACCAGCGACCTTTGGGTTCATAGGCAGGTGCCTTATCCACTGTACTACCAGCCAGGGCAACTCTTGGGGTTCTTATCTGTAAAATGGTACCTGACTCATCCGATTGTTAGAAAGATGAAAAGAAAGTGTAGCATAAATCCCCTGTGAGTATTAGCTGATACTACTATTTTTTCAACAGCCATAGTGAGATATAATTCATCTTCCATACAATTCACACATTTACAGTGTACAATTCAGTGATTTTTAGTATACCCTTAGGGCTGTGTGGCCATCACCGCTAATTCCAGACCATTTTCATTATGCCAAAAGAAACCTCGTACCCATTTGTAGTCCGTCTCCATTCCTCCTTTCCCCCAGCTCCTAGCAGTCACTAATCTCCTTTATGATTCTATGGATTTGTCTATTCTGGACATTTTACGTAATTGAGATAATATAAGAGGTATCCTTTTGTGTCTGGCTTTTTTCAGCATAAGGTTTTCGAAGTTCATCTGTGTTGTAGCATTCATTTTTTTAATGAATGTGTTCATTCATTAAAAAAAAGATTTTTATTTATTTCTTTTTAGGGAGAGTGGAAGGAGGGAGAAAGAGAGGGAGAGAGATATCAGTGTGTGGTTGCCTCTCATTATGCCTCCATCTGGGGACCTGGCGGCCCACAGCCCAGGCATGTGCCCTGACTGGGAATCGAACCAGCAACCTTCTGATTTGCAGGTCAGCACTCAATCCACTGAGCTGTACCAACAAGGGCCATTCAGTTTTAATAGTCACATTTTATCCATTCACCAAATGATGGCAAGTTGAGTTATTTCCACCTTTGGACTGTTATGACCTGCTATGAATGAACATTCCTTTACAAGTTTATGTGTGATCATGTTTTCATTTATTTTGGTTATATACCTGGGAGTGGAATTACTAGGTCATATGGTAACTGCTTAATCTTTTGAAGACTGCTATTTTCCAAAGTGTACCATTTTATATTCTCACTAGTGGTATATGAGAGTTCCAGTTTTTCAATATATTTGTCAATACTTTTTTTTTTTTTTTTTTTAATTATTTTTAGAGAGAAGGGCAGGGAGTGGGGAAGAAAGAGAGAGAAACATCAATGTATGGTTGCCTTTCACCTGCCTCCAGCTAAGGACCTGGCTGGAGACCTGGCTTGCAGCCTGGTTATGTGCCCTGACTGGGGAATTAAACCAGCAATGTTTGGGTTCTCAGGCTGGTGCCTATCCACTGAGTCACCAACCAGGGGTATTTGTCAGTACTTTTAACTGTCCTTTTCAGTATAGCCATTCCAGTGGGTATGAAGTGGTATCTCATGATTTTGATTTGCATTTCCCTAATGACTAAAGATATTAGCAACTTTTCTATATCTTTTTTTTTTTTTTAATTTCTATCCCTTGCCCATTTTAAAAATTGCATTATTTGTCTTTTTTTAATGAAAGTATTTTTATTTATTTTTATTTTTAAAGTATATTTTATTGATTATGCTGTTACAGTTGTCCCAATTTTTTGTCCTTTGCTTCCCTCCACCCAGGACCCCACTTTCCTCCTGCAGTCCCATCCCTGTTTCATGTCCGTGGATTGTACGTATGTTTCCTGATTTCAACCTTTTCTATATAATTCTTCCCCCTGTCTATCTTGTACCCAATTATGTTTCCTAATCCCTGCACCATTTCCCATTTCTCTCCCTCTTCCCCTTCCCAGCTGATAACCCTCCCAATGATCCCTATATCTATGATCTTGATCTCATTCTGGTTGTTTGCTTAGTTTAGGTTTTTAGTTTTTTAGGCTCTGTTGTTGGTAGTATGAGTTTGTTGTAATTTTCATGTTCATAGTTTTGATCTTCTTTCATTTAAGTAAGTCCCTGTAACATTTCATATAATAATGGTTTGGTGGTGATGAATTCCTTTAGCTTTACCTTGTCTGGGAAGCACTTTATCTGCCTTTCCATTCTGAATAATAGGTTTGCTAGATAGAGTAATCTTGGTTGTAGGTCCTTGCTTTTCTTTTCTTTTTTAAATTAAAAAAATTTTATTATTTTTAGAGAGGGGAAGGGAAGTAGGCAGAGAGGGAGAGAGACATCAATGTATGGTTGCCTTTCACCTGCCTCCCTCTAAGGACCTGGCTGGAGACCTGGTTTGCAACCTGGTTAAGTGCCCTGACTGGGAATCGAACCAGCGACCTTTAGGTTTGCAGGCTGGCGCCTTATCCTCTGTGCCACCAGCCAGGGTGTAGGTGCTTGCTTTTCATCGAATACTCTTGACTGCAAAGGTTCTTTTGAGAAGCCAGCTGATGGTCTTACAGGAACCCTTTTGTAGGTAAATCTCTTTTTCTCTCACTGCTTTTCAGATTCTCTCTTTATCTTTAATTTTTGACATTATTTTTTCACACAAGGTTTCAATTTCTTGCTCTTTCTCTTCTCTTTCTGTCACCCCTATTATTTTGTTGTTGGCACATTAAAATTGTCCCAGAAGTTCCTAGGCCTCTCCTTTTTTTTTTCAATTCTTGTTTCTTCATTCTGTAATGGTTGACTGTTAATTTCTTCCTTATGTTCCAAATCATTTATTTGAACCCCAGTTTCCTTCCCTTTACCATTGGTTTTGTGTGTATTTTGCTTCGTTTCACTTAACATAGCCTTCACTTTTTTCTCATTTGCATTTGCTGTACTCAAGCATATCTGTCAAGTCTGGGAGCATCATTATCAACAGTGTTTTAAACTGTGCATCTGTTAGGTTGGCTCTTTCCTCGTGGTTTAGTTCCCTCTCTGGAACCTTGATCTGTTCCCTGTTTTGGACCATACTTCTTATTTTCCCAACTTGACAGGCTCCTGTGTTTGCTTCTGTGTCTTAGAGCTGTTACACATATTACATTGTAAGGGGTGGATCCTTAGTAATTTGTCTGTCTTGGGTGACCTCTTTCATCACCTTATGGCGCTGTACATAGGGGAGAGGACTGAGAGGTCACAATGCTGCTTGTTTAGCACTTGTTCCTTTTCCAAACACCTCTCCTGCTTTAACATGGGACTAGTTGTTGTCCTGGCCATGGTTCCCAGAGTGGCTGGGTCTGTGTATGTTCCAGAATCATGGGGCCCTCTAAGGAAATGGATTTTGCTGAGGGACCAGCAGTTTCTTTCTTTACCCCAATCCCCACTGGTTTTCACAGTCAGAAGCAATGTGTGGGGGACCCCTGACCACAGAGATCCCTCAATGCCATGGATGAAATGACGACTTCTCAGGCAGCTTGTGCTAGGGAAGAGAAGGCAGGCAAGTGTCTGATAGGCAAATACCTCAACTGCCCTCCTCCAAAAGTTTTTATTGAAAATACAAGGTTTGGGATGCATGTATACACCATAAATCATTATCACAGAAGAATGTTCAAAAGAAAGGGAGTTGTTAAGTTTAGATAACAGTAAAGGAATGTGACAATCTGCTTCAGGTTATGGTCTGTTAGATAAGGTGATGCCAAGAACTCCAGGTGGCCCATATAAGTTTAGGGAGGGTGAGATTACATGTGGGTGAAGGTTTAACATCTACTGTGGGTGCAATAATTAAGTCTAGGAAGTTTAGGTCACAGGCACAGACTTCAAAGAACCTATGGAATGTTCTGAAGGCCAGATTTTCACAGGGGCCCCCTGGCTACAGCATTGAGGCTTGTATTTACCCAGCTTTCCCAGCTTTCTGGTCAGGTCTTACAGGCTTGGCCTGGCTTGCATGGGGCTCAATGCCCCAACACTTTCCCAGGGGGACCCCGACAGCAATGTGGCTTTATTTTCCCCTGGTGCTAGAACTGTGAGCCACATGGTATGGTCTGGTGCTGGGAGCATTCTTCAGGTGTCCCAACTTTTTTTTTTAATGTGTAACTACATTTTCTGTAGGTTAGTCACAGCTGCTACAAGGCCAAGCCAAGCTCCTTTCACCTGTCTGGATGAGTATTTCTTTATGTCTTTGTTGGATTTCTGTGCAGCTCAATTTTCCGGAATTTCTGGTCGTGTCTAGTTTTGAGGTAGATGTATTCCTTCTTAGTTGTGGAGAAAGACATAGCGTGTCTGCCTATGCCTCCATCTTGGCTGAAAGTCCACATTATTTATCTTTTATTATTGAGTTGTAAGAGTTCTTTATTTTAGATACAAGTCTCTTATCAGATAAGTGGTTTACAAGCATTTTCTCCCATGCTATGGGTTGTCTTTTCATTTTTTAAAAAAATTAATTAATTAATTAATTTATTTTTAGAGAAAGGAGAAAGAGAGAAACATTAATGTGTAGTTGCCTCTTACATGCTCCCAACTGGGACCCGGCCCACTACCCAGGCATGTGCCCTGACTGGGAATTGAACCAGCAAACCTTTGGTTCATAGGCCAATCTACTTAGCACACTAGCCAGGGCTCTTTTCTTCTTTTTAATAAGTGATTTCTTAATTATTTTTTCTCATGTAGTTTTTATTGAAAATGTGCCCCAGCCCTGGCTGGTGGTACAGTGGATAAGGTGCTGGCCTGTGAACCCAGAGGTCACTGGTTCGATTCCCAGTTAGGGCATATAATGAGGTTGCAAGCCAGGTCTCCAGCCAGATCTATGGCTGGAGGTGAAAGGCAACCATACATTGATGTTTCTCTCCCTCTCTGCCTCTCTCCCTTCCTCTCTCTCTCTGGAAATAATAAATAAAATATTAAAAAAAAAAAAAAGAAAAAAAAGAAAATATGCCCCAGCAGGGGAAACACTGCTAAGAATAACAGGACAGACAGAATATCATCATGGGTCTCACTGGGCCAGATGATGGAAGTATGAATCCATCTTTCTCCTGGGTCTAGGGGTTCAGACTTCTCTTTCTAGGCACTGTTTACCACCCTTCTTAGAGTTTTCAACATCAAGTATGTTTATAGTGTGGCTTTTTTTTTTAAGATTTTATTTATTATTTTTAGAGATAGGGGTAGGGAAAGAGGGAGAGAGACATCAATGCATAGTTGCATTTCACCAGCCTCCAGCTATGGATCTGGCTGGTGACCTGGCTTGCAACCTGATTATGTGCCCTGGCTGGGGAATCGAACCAGCAACCTTTGGGTTTGCAGGCCGGCGCTTCATCCACTCTGCCACCAGCCAGGGCTATAGTGTGGCTTTTCCTTTGCCACACTATCAATTTTTGCATATGTGAAGTTGAGCTATGCCATTTTTCCCCCTTCGCCCAAAGACACTTTTTTCATTGCTTTTTTTTTTTTTTTTTTGAGAGAGAGAAACATCAGTTGGTTGCCTTCTGTATGCTCTGGACCAGGGATCATTCACACTTAGACTGGGGATTGAACCCACAACCTAGGCATGTGCTCTGACCAGGAATCAAATATGCCACCCTGTGGTTACAGGGTGATGCTCCAACCAGCTGAGCCACACCAGCCAGGGCAAGTTCTTCCTCTTTTAAGAGGCTGTGTTTACACCTTTGTCCGCCTGATAATGTATTTAACTTCATATTTAGATGGTGTTCCAAGTCAGTATTTTTATTATACCACAGCACTTGAGCTGTTCAAGCTGTAGACACTTTTTCATCTTTCACACTATTTTTGTAGTAAATATTGAGGCCTGATGTGATGGGAAGTTGTGTGCTCTTGGTTGGAGCGTAAGTAAAGGATTTCGAGACCAATGGAGGCCTGCTCTGGGTCTCCCCTCCCCTGGAGGTCTGTTTATCAGTCAGGTTCCTAGTCACAGTGACCTGTCTCTGGCAGCTGACTTTTATTACTGCAGACAACTATCTGTGTGGCAGGATAACTGCTGAGTTGCACTGAGAGGAGCACCTACGTGGGCCTTTGCCTCAGCCCAAGCCACACACTCCCTGAAGAGGATACTACAGCAGACCAGAGGTCCTGGCAAGGGCATGTTACACCTGCCTTATGACATAATTTTTACTTTAGCATATGGCTTTCTTAATGCACCAACGCTTGCATGGAATTAGTTTCTTTCTTTCTTTTTTTTTCTTTAAATTGTATGGGATATTTGTGAGAAATAATTTTATTTATTTTTAAAGATTTTATTATTTTTAGAGAGAGGCATCAATGTATGGTTACCCTTCACCTGCCTCCAGCTAAGGACCTGGCTGGAGACCTGGCTTGCAATCTGATTATGTGCCCTGGCTGGGAATCGAACTAGCGACCTTTGGGTTTGCAGGCTGGTGCCTTAACCACTGTGCCAGCAGCCAAGGCTGGAATTAGTGTCTTAAGGACACCTATGGCAAAGTCCTATACAAGTTAAATACCATTTTAAAAATCTAACAAAAGTGGCAGGAAGTAGGCCAGACGTAGAAGTAACAGTTGTCCCACCTGTCAGTCTGAGAGGTGCTTTGTGGCTGAGGTGTTGGGAAAACAGAACTTTTCATACAAGCTGGCTGTGCCCTACCAGGAGCCCTGGATAAAAGGAGACCCTCAGTGTCTCTAAGGCCAAGGACGTAGACTTCCACTTTCTTTCTTTTTTTCTTCTTTTTTTTTTGTTCTTTTTGGTCATCTTCCTTTTTTCTTCTTTTTCTTAATTTGTTTTTTTTTTTACAAACCCTTGTGTCGAGGGCTGACTTTCAATAGACTTCCACTTTCTAAGTGGGAAACAAACTTGACATGTGAATTAAAAGGTATATACAGAACACTTTTGGTGTAGATAGAGCACCTTGGTTTCTACTTCTGTGAATGGATGTACCTGGCCACTTAGCAGCCAGCTCTGGTGATGGGTGAGGTTTTGGGTCACAGGGTTGGATTACTGCCCGTGCTCCTGCCAATACCCAAAAGCAGCAACATTCTTTGCTCACTCAACACTTGGTCATTCAGGCTAAACCCATATTGTCTGTTTCCGCCAGGTATTGTCTCCTTTTCTTGTAATAGAAATGAATTGTATAACCCAGTCTGCTTCTGAAATCAATTCTTTACTGTGTGGTTTATAGAAGGGAGGGAACCTCAAACCCTGTGCCAGTGAGCGAACTTCCTACAGAAATGACTGAGTTGTACTACAGAGGGTGGAGGTGTCCCATTTTTGGGCCACAGCTGGACATTTCATCTACAGGCCCTGGGGTAACTGAGTTGGGTAGAGTCCCCATCCAAACTTGGCCCTGGAGGCCTTGGATTGGATGTTCAGCTTTTGTCCTCCTCCTGAGTGCACAGTATCTTATGTGACAAAAATATAAAATTCTCTAATTTTATAACTTCTGTGCAAGTAAACTTACTCTTAAGAATCAATTAAATTTTCTCCTGATGTTAGGCGACTCCTGGGTTCCTCTGGTCATTGGAAGTGCCACAGGTAGATGAGCTTCTGAGGAGGGAACTTCTCCCTGCACAGGGGACTCTCCATCTTGGTGTCACATCACTGGGTTATTTTCACTTTCTTATTTTATTTTGTTATATTGTGTTATTCTATTATATCTGTTATATTATTATTCTATTACAGTTACCTCATTTCCCCCGTTTCTCTCCTCTGTCTAGCCCACCCCCTTGCTCCCAAAGTCACTCCCTGCCCTGTTTTTCATGTCTATAGGTCCTAGCCCCTTCCTCTTCTTTCCCCTTCTCATCCTCCCCCCTCCTCTTTTCACTTTCTTGCTGGTATTATTGGCAGCACAGATGTTTCAGATTTTGTGTAGTCTAATCTATTTGTTCTGTTGCTTGTGCTCTTAGTGTTGTACTTACCACTCATCTTTAAGGGAGTGTCAATTGTTTAGTAGCAGATTCAGTAGCAGAGATAGTGGTGATGGCAGTTTACAGGGCTGCAGAGTGCAGAAGGGGCAGAGTGGGTGTTTCAGGGTTGGGAAGTACTTAGGCAACAGAAGTCAATGAATTTAATTTTGGATATACTGGGTCTAATCTACAGAGAGGACAAACAGAAAGATGTATCAAATGACTAACTTGAAGTATACATCTGGAGGAAATTAAGGAAATCTGGAAGTGAAAAAGAAGGCAATTGGAAGGCATCCTCTTAGAATGAAGAGTGAAGCTGCAGCAGATAAGATCTACCCACAAGGGGCAGCATCTAAGAGAAAAGCAAAGAAGGGCCTAAAACAGCCTCTTGGAGCTTATCTACATGTTTTGGGCGAGTGTGTGTGCAGGAACATTTAAAGGAAAAACAATAGTACTGTGTCACAGGGCCAAGGGAACATGGGTCAGCAGGAAGGAGGATATGACTGGCAGCACCACAGGGGAAGGGGAAGCAGGAGCATGAGGAGAGGAAAGGCGATTAGTTACAGCCTTTAGCAGGGCTTGCTGGGTAACAGATTTGGACTGAGTGGCAGCAGGCAGGAAGGCAGCAACAGTCTGAAAAAAAAGGAGAAAATGAAGTAGCTTAACAGAAATGTATAGTGATCAAAGGTCTGAGAGGAAGGAGGGCTGAAAGATTCAGTGGGAGTGATTAATTGATAGGCCCAAATTTATGTAGATGGGAGGGACTATGAGTGATAAGTGGAAGTTAATCTTTTAAAATTTATTTCAGCCCTGGCTGGTGGCACAGTGGATAAGGTGCTGGCCTGCGAACCCAAAGGTCGCTGGTTCGATTCCCCAACCAGGGCACATAACCAGGTTGCAAGCCAGATCTCCAGCCAGATCCATAGCTGGAGGCAGGTGAAAGACGACCATACATTGATTCTTCTCTCCCTCCCTGCGTCTTTCCCTTCACCTCTCTCTGGAAATAATAAAATCTTTAAAAAAAAAAAAAAAATTATTTCACCACACCCTCCCCCACACCCTATTTGAGGCAGATTTTCTAAAATCCTTTAGTATAATATTTGTGTCATAATAGTTTGGGAAGTAATGATTTAGTTTAAGAGCATTTCAAGGTCTAGGACGATTTATCTCTGAGGTATAGCCCTTGAAACATAATAATTATGGTGATGGTAGGTGGATGGACAAAGTAAGGAAAGGAAGAGGATTCCATTATCTGGATACAGAGGATGAGGTAGTAAGAATGGGTATGAATTCAGGTAATGAAGGTGAAGAGAGAAGTTAAAGTTCATAGTGAGTGGCCTCCAACCTGAAAGTTGAACAGGAAACCAGTTGACTGCCAAGAGCAAGTGTAGTACAGGTTCCACTGTCAGGCTTTTCTGCCCTCACTCATTAACTTGTATTTTCATTATAGATGTAGGATGTGGATTCTTTGTTACTGTAAACAGTGGAGCAGCACACACTGTTGATTTTTTTTTTAAGTTGATGTTTTTCTGTTTCTCTCCCTTCCTCTCTCTCCCTATTGATTTTTAACACCATATTTTGTGTTGCCAGTTGATGCTCTCTGAGTGGTTAATTGATGTCCCTTCAGATTTGGGGCAGGAATGGATTGTGGTCGTGTGCCCTGTTGGAAAGAGATCCCTTATTGTGGCCTCCAGGGTGAGTAGTTGCCTCCTTTCTCTACATCACTGTGCCTGATCTGTAGCAAGAGGGATTCTTTTTATTTTCTTTTAATCCTCACCTCAGGATATGTTTATTGATTTTAGAGAGATAGAGAGAAACATTGATGTGAGAGAAACTTATAAGCCCCAACTGGGAATCGAACCTACAGACTCTAGGTATGTGCCGTGACCAGGGATTAAACCTGTAACCTCTTGGTGTATGGGACAGTGCTCCAACCAACTTAGCTACCTGGCCAGGGCACAAGAGGGATTCTTTGCATTCTGTATCCTTGTCTGCTATAGCAACTATGTCTGGCATGGGGATTGAAATGTGTTCTTGCAGGAAGAATTTTTGAGTCAGATTTGGGTTGATGACACTCCTGCAAAATATGGTAGCAAGAGGGTGAGGAGACCTGATACCTAAAGAGGGTAACATCTTTCTTTTCTAACAGGGTTCTACCAGTGCCTACACCAAGAGTGGTTACTGTGTCAACAGGTTTCCTTCACTTCTGCCAGGGGGCAACAGACAAAACTCGACAGCAAAAGGTACCTACATAAAATTGTCTGTTTTTTAAGTTTTATAATTACTAAGTCTTATAATCAGTAAAAGTGCATCAGGTCATAGAGCTTTGAGTTTTGGACCAGTGGGGAGATGGCCTCTGGTCTGGTGAAGGATGGATGCCGAGCTTCCAGGAGATTCAACCTGCTTTATTACAAGTGGCAGGCTTACAACCACACTGATCAGGCAACGAGGGTGTTGATGTCCCCATGCATGTTTATCCCACCCTTATCACAGCTACACTTAGGTTAACAACCACAGAGAGAGAGTCTAGGCATCCTGCACCCACTCTCCTTTGCACGTGGCTAGGCAGCTTATTGAGGGCGTCAGTGTTCAACGCATGGTTTTTGTCCCACCCCATTGAACAGTATAGTGCACCTAGCTTACAATAATGGCATCTTATATACACGTTGGAACAAAGAGGCAGTATGCCCAAGGGTGGCACCTGTCTCTCAAGGTCACTATGCTGGCTGTTCTTGGGGCTCTGGGAATAATATTAGCTTCAAGGCTGTACTCCTGGCTGACCCAGTGAGAAGGTCCAGCCATGCATAGACAGAGATTCCTCTGGCCTGGCAAAATGTAAGTTGCTTGGTCAGTTTTTTAAAGACCAACTTTGAAAGCATACCTTTGAAATTACATAGATACTGTCCTTGGGCAAAAAATCCCTGAATTAAAATCAATATGTCTTTCCCATAAACTGCCATTACAAGGTGATTAGTTGGGGAAAAGATCTCTCAGAATGCTGAGTTTAACATACAGTAGGATGTTAATGCCCTGGCTGATATGGCTCAGTGGATTGAGTGCTGGCTCAAAGGGTTGCTGGTTCGATTCCCAGTGAGGGCACATGCCTGGGTTGTGGGCCAGGTCCCCAGCTGGGGGCACATGAGAGGCAACCACACATTGATGTTTCTCTCCCTCTTTTTCTCCCTTCCTTCCCCTCTTTCTAAAAATAAACAAATAAAATCTTAAAAACAAACAAGAATTAAACAGATGTTGCTGCTGGGGCTCGTGTGCCAAATTCACATTTCTGTTTTGTTATTGTCCTAACCTAAGCTTTTCTTTCCCTCCTGGGCTTTAGCTAAGGAGACCAATATCATGGAGGTTAAGTAACTTGCTCATGGTCATTCAATGAGGAAGAGGCAGAACTGGGCTCAACCCTGCTCTCTTCCCTGCCTGCTCAGCTCCCTTGGTGGTTCCTTGTGTTCTCCCTACTGAGCCCAGACTTCTCTATTGACTTTTAGAGCCCCTCACACATTGGTTTTGGTCTGCCTATCCTTGTATTTTTCCCTACTCTCCATAGCCACCGTTAGCTCTGTTCATCTGGCTTTTCTCCTTGCTTCCTACATGTACCCAGTTTATTCTACCTCCGGGCCTTTGCTCATGCAACTTCAATACTCTGGCCTGGAATACCCTACTACCTCCCCTCTGCTCTGTTTTAATTTTCTTGTTCCAGAAGACTGTTCATATCACATGTCTTCCATGAAGCATTTCCTGCTTGCTCCAATTCCTCTTTTTTTCTGCAATTCCTATTCTTAGTTTGTGCTATATAATTCACCTCTCTCTCTTTTATTTATTTATTTTTTAAATAGATTTTATTTAATTATTTTTAGAAAGAGGGGAAGAGAGACATATGGTTGCGTATATGGTTGCGTTTCACCTGCCTCCAGCCACAGACCTGACTGGAGACCTGGTTTGCAACCTGGTTATGTGCCCTGGCTGGGGAATCGAACCTGCAACCTTTGGGTTCGCTGGCCGGCGCCTTATCCACTGTGCTACCAGCCAGGGCTCATCTCTCTTTTTAAAAAAAGATCTTTCTTTCTTAAGAGGAAGGAAGGGAGGAAGAAAGAGGGAGAGAAACATCACTGTGGGAGAGAAACATCACTGTGACAGAGAAACATTGATCAGTAGCTTCCTGCAACTGAACTTGCAACTCGGTCTTGTGCCCTGACAGGGCATCAAACCCACAACCCTTTGCTTTGTGAGATGACACCCAACCAACTGAGCAATATCAGTCAGGGCTATATAGTTCAGCTCTTAGTTCTTTCCTCTGTAATCATCTTATCTCTTTAATTGGATTATAACTTCCTTAAAGGTAGGGGCTACCTGCAGTTAATATCCCCATAGAACACAGTGATCCCCATAGAACACAGTGCCCAGCATAGGAACTCAAAAATTAGTTCTAGCCCTGACCAGTGTGTCTTAGTGGTTGGATGTTGTCCTACAAAGCCAAGCATCACTGATTCGATTGCCAGTCATGGTACATGCCTGGTTGTGGGTTTGGTCTCCAGTTGGGGTCCAAAGTCAGGACAATGGATAGGTGTTTCTCTCCCTCTCTTTCTCCTTCCCTTCCCCTGTGTCTAAAAATAAACAAGTAAAATCTTCAAAAGTAGTTGGAAATTTGAGCTTCTCTAAGGTGAGTAAATGCCTCAATTCATGTAGAGTTCAGAATTTCCACCTGGCTTGAGGGTTGCCTGGATCCCTGTTGTGCTATCCTATCCCAGGTCACCCTTCTGCTGCATGATGAAGAACACTCCTCACACTGAATCATAATTCCTTGGTGCTGGTGCTTGCTGAATGTACCAAGGATTGTGGGACTCATTTCCCAAGCCCTAAGATGGGGCTTGCTGGATTGTGGTAAAGGGACCCTGATTGGAGGGGTACCCTTTAATGACTTTCTGCATTGTGTCTCAGATTATACCATTCTGGACTGCATTTATAGTGAGGCAAAGCGGACCTACTATGTGCTGGATGTGATGTGCTGGCGGGGACACCCTTTTTATGACTGCCAGGTAAGAATTGATGATCCTCTCATGTCTTCTGCTTTCTCCTTGCCCCCTGGGAAAATGGCTCATCGTTTGGGTTCTTGGTGTGTAGAGGATGTGGTATATGAAGAAATTACTCAGTGTGTCCTTGAATATGTTTTAAATTAGCTTCCTTATTTTATCCTCACTTGAGGACATGCTCACTGATTTTAGAGAGAGGGGAAGAAAGGGAGAGAAATAATGATCAGTGCCTCTCTTATGTTCCTGGACCTGGACCAAACTTGCAGCTTAGGTATGTGCCCTAACTGAGAATCTAACTTGTGACCTTTCATTTCAGTTTACTAGATGGCACTCCATCCAATTGAGCCATGCTGGCCAGGGCAAATTAGTTTTTTTTTTTTAAGAAAAAGGAGGAGGAACTAAGGGAAGTATAGTTTTGTTTTGTTTTGTTTTTTTAAAAGATTTTATTTGTTTATTTTCAGAGAGGGGAACGGAGGGAAAAAGAGGGAGAGAAACATCAATGTGTGAGAAAAACATCAGTTGGTTGCCTCTCTCATGCCCATAACCAGTGAGTGATCTGGCTGCAACCCAGGCATGTGCCCTAACTGGGAATTGAACCAGCAACCCTTTGGCTCACAGGCAGGCACTCAATCTATTGAGCCACACCAGCCAGGGCAAGAACTTGGTGATTCTTTTTTTTTTTTTTTAAAGATTTTATTTCATTATTTTTAGAAAGAGGGGAAGGGAGAAAGGCAGAGAGGGAGAGAGACATTAGTGTATGGTTGCGTTTCACCTGCCTCCAGCGACAGACCTGACTGGAGACCTGGTTTTCAACCTGGTTATGTGCCCTGACTAGGGAATTGAACCTGAGACCTTTGGGCTCCCAGGCTGGCGCCTTATCCACTGTGCTACCAGCCTAGGACAGGAACTTGGTGATTCTTTTTTTTTTTTTTTTTTTT
>PVIW01015994.1:0-17953 GCA_004026585.1 Noctilio leporinus | reverse complement strand
TTAGCCATTTTCATAATAATGTGCCTTGGTGTTGGTCTGTTTGGGTTGATCCTCATTGGGACCCTCTGTGCTTCCTGAACTGGATTAATGTTTTCACTCATCATGTTAGGGAAATTTTCTATCATGACTTTTTTGAACAGGTTTTCCATTCCTTGTTTCTCTTCTCCTTCTGGTATCCCTATGATACGGATGTTGTTACTTTTCATGTTGTCCTGCAGCTCTCTTAACCCCTTTTTAGTCTTGTTCAGCCTTTTTTGATTCTCTTGTACTGTCTTGGAGTATTTGTCTACATTATCCTCCAACTCGCTGATTCGGTCCTCTGCTTCCTCTAGCCTACTGTTGATTCCTTCTACTGTATTCTTCAATTCAGAAATTGTATTCTTTATTTCCTCCTGGCACTTATTGATAGTTTCTATGTCCTTTTTCATGCTGTTGTAGTTCTCAGTAAGTTTCTTGTAACTTCCCTGGCGTTCTTTGTAGTTCTCCTGGAGTTGTTTATGGTTTTCTTTGATGTGGCTGAGCTCACTGAGCTTCCCTATCATCATTCTTTTGAATTCCTTATCTGGTATTTCAGGTGCCTCTGTTTCATTTTGTGGTCTTTCTGTGGATTCTTCCTTCCCTTTTGGTGATGGACTGATTCCTTTTTTCCCCATTTTGGGTATCTGTTCTTGCTTGCTTTTTATTTTTTTGTTTTTTCCTTGGGTTAACCTGCTTTGCTTCCTTGCCTTAGTTGAGCACCCTTCTCTGATAGGAGATTTGTGGAGTTCAATGTTGCAGTCTCCCAGATTTTCTCCACTTGTTGCTCTTGGTGTGTCCTTTATTTGGGCTGTCTGGTTGTATTCTGGACCTGTTGGCTCCTCTCCTGTAGGTCTCTGCTGCCTCTGGGCTGTGCTCCCCTGAGTCCAGATGCTGACTGCGCCAATTCTTAGGGATCTGAAGATGTCTCGTCCTCCCTATCCTGTCCTCTAGCTGCTCTGGTACTCGAGAACACCATCAGCACTGCTCTCTACTCTGTCGCCATCTTTTTCTCCTTCATAATTAATTTAGAAGGGCAAGAAGAAACTGAGGACAGCTTGTCTCCCCACTCTTCTAGCTGCTGTTTTTTTTTAAATCCAAATATGTGTAGAAAAGTATTAAGTGGCTGTTGAAGCTCCCAGAAGCCTGTTTACTTCAAGGTGGAAGGAGGAAGGCTCCCATAATTCAGAAAGCTGCTTCTTCTAGCATGAGATGAAAGTCAGATCAGCCCAAGTTTGGGTCAGAATCTAGAGGCCCCACTGGAGTGCTCATGCTTGTATCTATGGTCCAGATAAGTTAGTGGAAGAAATTGTCCCCTGTGGCAGGTCATGAATCTAATTACTCTAGAAACATTACTACAGGCACTTGATTGAAAATTGCTAAGCAATGTATGCTGGCTGTGGCTTCTCTCACCTTCAAATCATGTATAATATGTGGATGCCATCATCTACATGGGCCCACAGACCCATAATTCAAAGAGGGTGGCATGTTTCCCAGCTGAAAATAGACCCTGGAGAGCCCAGTTGCTGAACATGTGTACAAATAAGTTCATCCTGTTAGAGAAGAGATAAAAAGAGGACTTTCCTGGGCAGTAAGAGTGTAATATTGAAGGTTCATGAGTTGGCAAGGAAATGCAGAGAGGAGCTACTTAGCTAGTTTTAAGCACTAAATCAATGCCTCTGTCATTGTGAGTTGAGTCCTTGCCTAGGCCTATTTCCTACTGTTAATATCTTTATTAAGAAGGGATTGTTACAGCTGGCTTATATATAGACTATGGGTTCAAAATCAGGGTAAGTCCAGCCTCCTGGACATCCCTGTGTTGATGGTCTGGTGATTGATAGCAAGTATATGGAAGTCAAACACTCCTGAACTGAAGTCTCATGCAGAACCTCACTAAGCCTGTGACATTGCACAAGCTACTTATCTCTTAGCCTCCCCTTCTCATCTTTAAAGTGGGGCTGATGATGTCTCATCAGATTATTAGAAGAATGATGGTGTGAACAATGTCACACTTGCTGTTGTGATAGTTATAGGTCAAGGTGTTGTATGCTAAACAAGCAATATAACTGTTGGACAGCTAAAAAGCTGATAGAGCGTTGTATCTAAATAAATCAGTTAGTAAGCTTATTATTGTATCAGTAGGGTTTTTTTTTTTTTTTTTTTCTATGAGGTTTTTGATTGCTAGTAGGAAGAAGGGGAGTGGGAGACAGTAATGATAAAGGTGAGAAACATGTCTAAATATGCTAGCTCTCCAGTATCAGTACTGTCTGTGGCAGGAAGGGGAATCTACTATTAATGTTAAAATCAGGAGGGAGAGACTAAGAATAAATATAAATGTCAAAGAAGAAATGTGACATAGGGTTGAGCAAATATTAGTTAAATAATTTTTTAGGGGCTTGGACTGTATGAAGAGTGAACTTCTTTCTCATTCTTATATAACCATTGGTCCTGCCCAGTGTTAATTGGGTACCTGTTTGTTTTAAAATAAGGTCAGAATGAGTCTTGCCCAATGGCTCTTTAGACAAAAAGAATGGCCAGGTGTCCAAGAGACTAGCCATAGGAAACTAAGACATGGAATGGCAATTACATTTTAAAGCAAAAGACGACAGTGCAATTCAAGGTTAAATATTTTGGAGTTGGGACTGTTGAGGAATTTATCAATAAATTTAGAAATGGAGTGAGACCAGAAGGGACCATCTGCTGAGTTAGTGGAGACCTTGGAACATACAGCATGTGTTTTATGATCCAGAAGGTAGATTTCCCCTTGTTCATGTAAACCACTTCAAGATTTAGTAATGAAAAAAGGAGCTTTTAACCTCCAGGTTACTGGTTAAGAAATATCCCAAGTCGGTAGTGATTAGAAGGCAATGCCATCTGCCAGCTGCTCAGCAGCCTATATGAAATGACATAGAGGTCTCAAAGCAAACCATTATAGGCCAGCATTTCTGTCATACCAACTGTAACTCTGTGTATAATGACCTAGAATCAGACCCCTTAAAGTGGTCCCCCTAGAGTTGGATTGGAAGATGATGAGTGGTTAAGAGTGGAGTTGCCCTTGTGGGAATCAACAATGCCAACTTTCTTTGGAACTCACCAGTTTAAAAAAAAAAATACACTTTCTTTTCCACTTTGAGAGGCTTTTTAATTATTTCTCTTGCTGAGCATTTTAAGATGATATTAGCAACTGACCTTTGAAATCTATTCTGCCAGGCACTCTGATAAATGCTTTGCCGGCATGGTGTCATTTTACTTTCCCCACTGCCCTTAAGATAGGGACTCTGTTCCCTACTTTGCAAAGTAGAAGACTGGGGCTAATCAAAATGAATGGATTTGTTTGAGGTTACAGGGTAGTAACACAGGTAGGCTTCAAGCCAGCTCTTTCTTTACCCAGGGTGCTTAGTCCATTATTCTATGTAAATTGTAAAATTATCTTTTAAAATCAATGTTCTGTTACATTATGCCCCCAAAGAAGTTTCTATTACTTCTTGGGACACGTGAACTAAAAAGCAGGAGTATGCAGACATTGCAGACAGCCTGCCTGTCTGTCACGCATCACCACCCAACTAATAGATCACTGATTTTGTGAAAGGATTGTGAAGCCATGTTTCACAGGAGCCTCTGCTAGCTTCAGAAGGTGAATCATGGTTAGCTTTGACCAATTGCAGAACATTGCCTTGCTGATACTTTGATGAAGAAACATGCAACTTTACTCTTGGTCTTGGAATGTGAGGATTTCTGCTGAAGGTTGCCTGAGATGTTTCCTAGATCTTAACAGAGACATGCAAAATGAAATACTTACTTTTTGGCCCTTGATATGGTTGGGTAGGAAGCTGTTGTGTTGGTCAAGTAACTGTGAGAAAAGCCAGCCAGACAAGCAATGGATGTGCTGAGGAAAGTTGAAGGCTAAGAGAGAGAGACCAGCTCTGTTGCTACCAATCACCTATCTAATCTGAGTTGCCCACCATCCTGACATCAGAGTATATGAGATTATAGATGTACTTATTTATAAATCTATGTGGGAGCTTGTCTCTTACTTTCAACTGAGCATTGTTGCTGAAATGGGCAGTCTGTATAATTTATTTATTTAGTTATTTTTATAATGGCAATGTATTTGTGTCCCTTATGAAGTGTATTAGAAAAGGCATAAATCTTGTAGGTGATGATACAATTTTAGAGTGCACAATAAGTGGGTATCCATGTGAGGTCGAGACACCAAGTTTTCTACTTCCCTGGCCACGTATTTGCCAGATAAAATATAGGATATCCCGTTATATGTGACTTTTAAATAGACAATGAATAATTTTTTTCATTGCCAATATGCCCCAAATATCACATGGAATAAACTTATATAGTATTTTTTGTTGTGTATCAGAAATTCATATTTAGCTGGGCATTCTGTATTCATACTTGCTAATTCTGACAATGCTACTTGGCCAGGACTCTATGTGTTTTAACATTTGTCCTTTCTCATTGTGGATTCTGACTTGAAAATATCATATACTGTCTTCAGCTAATTTAAGCCAAAGAAGTAATTTATAGACTCACCTAATTCTGCTTTTCTTTGTGTTATATTTTTTGCCAAATAGATTTTGCTTTTAGGTGATAAAGGTGACCACCAGCAATTTTGAACTTGGGCCTATCATCTTTGTGACCCCCAGTGAAAAGAAAGCTACTTTTCCCTGTAGCCTACATAATCACACCAAGGTTAGATCTTAGTGGAGAGACTTAAGTGGATACCAATCCTTAAACTGATCACCATGGACAGGAGGATAGGATACACAGATTGTCCAAAACTGGTCATGTGACAACCTTTGAAGATGGAAGTTAACTCTGTAATAAGCTATATCCAAACTGCACGGAAGTTAGGAGAGGAAAGGCCCCCTGAAGTAAAACAAAGAAAGGGTGGAATGGATTTTGGACAAATAATAGCATTCACTTTAGTCACAAGGCATCAGGCAAAATACTGGTCTGAAAGAACACTATGCTTACAACTGTCTGGGAGGGATCCTGACCCCATCTGAGTCAGTATTTTGCTGAAAGTGGGGGCTTCAACTGGAGACTATGAATCATTGGTAATGTATCTCGAAGCAATGAGATGGTTGTGAATAAGGCGGTTTAGTTCTATTTCAGAAGTTCAATGAGGTTCAGCTTGTTAGTCAATAGTGACAGAAACAATGGGGCTCAAACCAGTCTCTCCATTTTTGTGAGGCTTCCTTTGATTTTCAGTTATAAAGAGTCTCATTTGATTTTTGTATAAACCCAAATTTGAATTTTATTGGAATACTTATACATGATTACCTTTCAGTGAAATTTATTGTCATTTCAGCTCTAATGTTCTAGCAAATGGAGTAGCATGTTTTTTGTTTTTTTTTTTTTACTTCCTTTCAAATTGGTAGTTTCATTAAACAAATGTTTATTGAGTAGCTCCTATGACTTTTACTGTGTATGACAAAGAACAACCTGACAAAAGCCCCCATCTTGAGGCTTTTACTTGAAAACATTTTGCTATATGTGCTATATTAGTAAAAATTACCTTTTTCATTTAAATACTATGCTTTCTATAATTATATAGCTGTGGAAATCTGGGGTCTGAGAACCTGAATTCTAAGAGAATTGCTCTAGGAATCTACCAAAAGTTGTTTGTTATCTAGTCATTTATGCTGAGGTCACATTTCTCTGTCATTTGAAGGGGACAAGTTTCTCTTCTTTCAGTTCTTGCTATGGTTGTACTTTTACTTCTATGATTGTCATTCTTGGAGGAAAACTTGTGTCCACCATTAGGTCATTAGCTTGTGAAGGCAGAAACCACTGTATTTTAGGGCCCAGAGGAGTGTCTGCCATACACCAGGTACCCAATCAATATCGTGGGATAAATGAAAGGACTACCTCCTCTTCTGCTTTTTCACTCTGTCCATTGGCTATCCTGGATCTTATACAGATAATGAAATGCCAGGTTAATAATACCAAGAACTAAGTACATTGAATGTGATCTTAACCTCAATTTTCAGTAACTTTAAAGAGTTGTCTTGTTATGGCTGCCTCTACAAACAAAAAAAGGCAAATGGAAGGCTAACATGATGTTACCATAGAAAGGAAAATGGCTCCTTCCAAGTGTGCCAAGAAGAGGATATTAAGTGTTGAATCAATATCTCTTTACAGTTGTGCTGGTCTCTTTTTGCATTGGTCTTGGGGTACTATAATAACTTTAGGGACTAGTGACCTGGTGCTTAATGATGATCTGAGATGTGCTTAAATCTAACCCCCCACAATGGGTCAGTAGAAAAACCTTGGGATTGTTCTTATCCTCATTGGTGATGTGCCCAACATTCACACTACTGTCATGCCAAAAATAGAGGCTTCAGCTTTGATTCCAGACATCCCTGCATCTACCACACTTAGTCTTCCTTTAACACAGCCTGTGAGCTGTTCCTCCAAATTATGTCTCAAGTCCACCCCCCTCTATGTCTCCTGGTGCCACCATCCCAGGACAAAATCCTCCATCTTGGTTCATTCCTAATAGAGTCTCATAACTGAGCTCCTGCATCTTTATTCTCCCATGTCCAGTCAGAGTGATGCTCTAGATACTTTGCAATGTGATTAGAGCAAAATGCAAAGTCCTTAGCTTAGTCTGCAAGTCTCCCCATAACCTGGTTCCTGATGCTACTTGATCTCACCTTTTACTGCTCTGGTTAGCTCTTATAAGCAAACCTTGTTCCCATCAAAGGACTTGTATTTGCTAGCCTCTTTCTGTCCCCAACCTTTTCAAGATCAACAACATCATCATTCCATGAATGCTTTGATCTTGTGTCATATCCTAAAAATACTTTTCCTGAGCATTCAGTCTCTTGATGGTGCCCATATCATGCTTCCTAGTGATCCTGTTTATTATTAGTAGGACATTTACCCCTTGCATATCTGTGTTTGTCTCTCTCCTTCTTTCCAGTGGCAACTGGAATGTCAGGTCTATAAGAACAAAGCCTTGTCTAACTTCATTCTGCAGCCCTTCCCCTTGATCAGGATTTAAGTAATTTTTTAAAAATGAATTAAGTGTTCACTCTATCAATTAATCCTCTTATTTTCTATCTGTCCCTTTGGCTGAAGAAGTTGGCTGATGAAATATCCCACTTGAGTTGAGAAGGAATTGTGCACTGCAAAGAAAACCATATAGAAATGAGATCCAAGTCAAAACACAAACACTTGGCAAAAATATGTCTGGAAAGGAATTGAAAGTCATGCACTTGACTCTAGGGCAATTTTCAAATGAAAAAAGCCCAACATCATTTAGGATCATATAGTGCCTTTGTAAGAGTTGGAGCCAATCACTTCTATCATGCCCAGAACAAGTCATTGTCCTCTACGCATGCCTGGATCACACTTGGAGAAAGCAAGCTCTGGCTTCTGTCTTGTTCCAAGATTGAAATTGTCATGCTTTGTGTTACTATTACCAACAGATACTTTTCCTTTGTGAAGCATCTAGCCAGCCTCCGCATGCACTGGGAACAAACTTTGAGTAGGTTGAACCAAATTCAGAAGCTGGGGGAGCTACAGAGCACTGTCAGTCCTTTACAACAACCTAATTTTATTCCTTTTTGAAAGTCTGACTTTATTTTTCTTAGCTGTGAAAACATTACACAAAAGACAGCTTCTTCAATATGAGTGTCAGAATTAAACAATACAGATTTCCAGAGACCAGAATTTGTGTTGTAGACAGGAAGTGCTGGGTGTGCCCAAGGCCTCATGCATGACCGTGGGGTACATCTTTAAGGAGCACCAACTACTTTCTGTGTGAGGGAGGGCAGTGGTACATGAATCACTCCCAGCCACAAAGGAAAAGGGTTCCAGGAGATTGTCTTTTTCTTCTTCCAAGAACAATGGTACTGATGTTATCAAGGAAAGACAGCCTTGGGGAGGAATGCAGTGTCTGCAACTGGTTCATGAGGCTGTACGTTCTGGACTACTGGGAAACCATGGATGGAGGACAAGTGTAAAATAAGCTTTGCAGTGTCAGCAATAACTCAGCAGAGTAAGGCTCAAGGAAGATTAGTTATAGATTATCCTTGGGGCATAGGACTGCAACACTCTAGGGCTGCTGTGGAAGTGGACCCCTAGAATGAACAGCATTCTTCTTAAAAGGAGAATTTCTGGAAATGTTGAGAGAGTGGGAACAAGCCAAGGGAACTCTGTTGGCCAATAGACTCTTTGAAAGTTGCTTTTAGGGGAGTGGTAAGACCAATCACCATGAGATAATTGTCTAAGCAGTTATGTTTTTGGAAGGGAACGTAAACAGCTCTTGGTAGCACATTAAAACAAAATTTTATTTAGGTATTTCATTGTGCATGAAGGAAGCTTATATGAGCATAATCAAAGGGTGAGTTCATTGTTGTCACAACCCTTGATTATATTAAATACCTTAACAGCTGAAAAGTTTCTAGGGCTTGAACAATCAGATAACCATAGAGGGTTATATATTTTTTTCAGTTGAATTACTTTAGTAATTTGTTTTCATCAACATTGGGGTTTTCATGTAAATGCTGAAAGTCCTCTGAGCTTGAAACTTGTCTTGGTATCTTAGCTTTGTGATTGGAAAGCCTTTATTGGTAATTATTAGTTCTTTCTAAACATTTAAGTAGAACAATTTTAAGTAATTTAAAGAACCACTGATATGTAAAAATGCCATGTCCACCTGACACTTTAACCTAAATCTGCAGTGTTTATGAGTTGATGGGTGCCTGTGGGAATACTTTTTACCTAAACCTTAATTAAATGCAGTGCATTTAAAGGAGAGAAGCAGGTATGAAACAAGTGCCAATTTAAGGAGGAAGTGGGAAATATTGTACAATTTCTGCTTGTCAAGCATTGCCTGCTTTATTGTGCTTTAAATTCTGTGACTAAAGATTTTGTGATCTTAATCATCATCCAAAGACTGTAAGCTCCAAAGGGAATTGTTTATTGTGCTATTATGCATACACATTCAAAATCAGGCAGATACTTGTAGTTATACATTTTTGCACTATAGTTAATGCCAGTTACCAGATTTCTGTTGTATTATAAGCTTGATAATACTTTAAATAATTATAAATTAAACCAGAGTTCTTAAAAGTATCTCTTTAGATAATGGAGTTGTTTTTGGCATTATCTATTTCTATTCTGAGAATATTACATTTATAAAATGTATATATTAGGTAGAAGTGATATTTCTACATGATTCCTTTTTGTATTTTCTTAAATGTTTAAATTTAAACATACTCACTGGATCTCATCTCAGGAAGACTATCAATGTGTCTGAAATTCTTACTTCCACATATTGCTAAATACCATCTAAAAATAAAAGCCCTATCAAGTTGAACCTTTTTATTCAAAGACCTTAAATTTGGGGGTAAAGGGGGTGATATGCAATAGCTAAGTAGATTTTTAAAAAGATTAATACTATAATTTACCTGTATATAAGTAGTATTGTATGTTATTTTTGCTACTATTTAAGGACTTGGCTTGTGATTATTTAGGCTACAAGCATGGAATTTTCATTCACAGAGTAGTCATATGATTTCAGGTAAATTAATGAAATGTCTGAGCCTCAGTTTCTTTAGTTTTTAAATGGAGATAGTAATAACATTAGTACCCACCTGATAATGTTATTCTGAATATAATGAATGTAAAGGTATGAATGAAGGTCATGATACATAGTAAGTGCTCAATAAAGAACAGGTCATCATTGTGTTTTATGTTTACTTATTTACTGGTAGAAAATAATAATTTTCTGGACTGCCTTTACAGCTGCCAAACAGAGACAATCATTCAATCCTACTCCCCATGTGACATAAGTTACAGCAATCATTACCCAAAGAGAGTAAAAACCAAAGATGAAACCACACTTATCAAAGAGCTGTATTTTGCGTAAATCTGTAGAGTTCAAATTTGAGTTCCAAACCCAGTAAAGATAACAAGTCTGCCCTCTGGTGGATATTACTGTCAGCTGGTTAAAAATCTTCTGTGCTAGATTTTCAATCCCCCTAAAAAAGCTGTAGTTGTGTGTCTGATAAATATGCAGGTGAACATATAAACTCACAACACACATGAAGAATTAAAATATTTTATGGCTACAGAGAAAGTCTCTCTTCCTTTTATGTTCAGCTCCATCAGGATTCAACAATTGCTAAGGATTATTTACAAGAACTCTGAGCTGTCTGATCACTCAACTGTGCAAGGTAAATGAGATTTTTAAGGTGTAAGGAGAAGGAGAGGCCAATGGTAAAGTGGGACATTGTATGAGAAAAAGGAGAATGTGAAACTCACATACTGAAATTGCTGGGACATTGCCCCCCATGACTGGATTTGAGAAGAAAGGTATGTTTAATGCTTCTTCAAAATGAGGTACGTGCATGCACCACCCCCACATACATTGTGGAATGAAAATTATTTGTATTTAGGGCTGCACTTCTTACACAGAATCCAGTCTTTCATCTTCCTATTCACATTGATGCTAAATAAATAAATAATTGAGTTGTCTGTTGTCCAGTGGCTTCCAGTTCTTAAAGTTGAAAACATTTTAGCTGGCAAGGCAATGAAGTATCTGACCTTGACATACAGCCCCACCCCACTCCATCTCATGGCCCTTCCTTTCTGGCTGAAATGGACTCTATGTACCTCAGGAGTCTTTAGACAGGGACCCAACTCAAACAAATAATATAGAGAATATAGGTTGTGTCACCTAACTGAAATTTCCATTGGCTCATCAAGCTTTAGAAGGTCAAATTCAGGGTTTCAAATAATGTCATTAGGGTCTCTCACTGTCTTTTCTTTTTCCCATCCCTCATCTATGATTCTTTTTCCTATTTTCATTTTACTCTCAGATACGTAGTCTTCATGTGGTGACTAGGATGACCCTGAAATCTGGACTCTAACTTCATCAGTGTTTTGTTTGCAGGACAAGAAGAGCTCTTCATTCTTGGTACCTTATTAATCCCTGAATAAGAGAGGTGCCTTTTTGCCTGTCTCACATGCCTGATTGTGGACCTGTTACCACTTTGGGTGGGAAAGGCTACTCTGAACAGTCATATGCCCAACCTGTGTTTTGAGAGGCAGGGACATAATGATAGGGAGGGGAGATGCTTGTTAAAGTTTGGTGGGATTATTAAAAGAAGGTGTTGGACAGGGAGAGGCAAAACATATATCCATCATACTCAATGTCCCTGGTTCATGCTCTTATTGTCACTCCCTCTTTGGTTAAAGCTGTTCTTTGATCACCTTCCTTATTTTTCCAAATTGGACCCTTCAAGGGACAGTTCAGCCTGTACGTACTTTTTCTAACAGCCTCATTTCCACTTCCCTTATTTTAAGTCTGCAGCATTCACCTGTACTTCTCATTTGGTTCTTTTTTAAGTGCAAATGTTAGCTATTATTGCCATTATTGTGATCTCCAATATTATTACATGTTTCATGACATGTTTTGGTTGTTCCTTTTTGTTTAGTACTTAAATGTTGCATTGCTCCTTGTTTGGAATCTGACAAATTGTGGATGTGTATCTTCTCTAGCACGGGCAGCGCTGACTCTTGATCTTAATGAGATGAGGGTTTGGGGGATGCCAAAAGACAGAACACATTCAAAGACTTTCACCCACCCATTTTCACTTTTAAGTATAGCGCTCATAGAGTCTTCGGCACATGACGGAACTATTGTCAACCACCTACTTGAAGGAGGGTCTCAGCTGCCATGGGCACAGTCTGGGGCAGCAGAGTGGGCACTGCTCCCTTTGGGATTGGGGAGCAGAGGTGTAGGGTGCCCTTCCTTTGTAGCTGAGACTTTGGTGCTTGGTCAAATCACTGCTCCAAAAAGGGGTCAGGGAGAAGTTGTTATCATTTTTTTTTTCCCCTCTTTCATGAAGCAAAGATTACAGGTCCAGGTGAAGGTCAACTACAAACTCAGCCCCTGGAAAAATTCAATTATAAACTTTACCCTTAGCAAAATGCCATTAGAGGTTGGTTTTGCTTTATTTGGGATGCAAACTGACAGTTTTTGCCTGTGATGTATTCAGGAAGACATATCTATTAAAGATAGAATAACAATGGGGGCACACTCAGATTTGCATTTTAATTCATTTTCCCTCAGTGCTGATATGCAGCTTATCTTTCAAGAACAGGCTCCCATCAACCCTGATATAAGTTGCTTAAGAATAATGCTCATAATCTATTAGTTTAATCTGTTCACATGAGCAGGGGAAAAAAATGTCCATTGCATGATGCAGAAGGTTTCAGGGCCACTTGGGTCCCCCTCCCCCCACCATCAAGGAATTCCCACAACAATTCTTTCAAATTTCCGCTTGCTTTTCTCCTTCTAACTAAAATACTACCAGCTAAGGGAAGAGGGCATGCCTTACATTTAGGCTCAGACAGGCTTGAGTTCAAAAGTCTGGCTCCCAAACATATTGGTTCTGTGCAAATTACTTAACTTGAGCCCAGTTTCATTATCTATAATAAGTGTATAACAATACAACCTTGAAAATACATTTTGATCATTACAGATTATGTGTAAAAATTGCCCAGTGGACATGTCAGATAATAGATAATGTTATTTTTATCTTCCTGGAACTAAGCTATCTGCTAAGGTCTTTAAGTCTTTCTGATACCTGCAACTTTGTAGGCTGTTTTTCTCTCTCTCTGTCACTTCTGGGGCCTGGCGGGGCATCCTTTCTTTGTAGAGTTTATTAAATACTGTGGGGGAGAGGTATTTAATCAGGAGATTCCTGTGTCACCTGCCTTGGTGTTCTGCACTCTGTTTCAAGTCCCTTCCCCAAGGTGCTCTCTGGGATCAGATGTCCTTGAAGATTTTTGTGGAGAAAAGATGGTTGGGGCATCTGCTGACACTGAGGAGTCAAGAGTGGGATCAAGGTCTGGATGAGAGAAAAGCTTGGGGACCCTGCAGTGTGCTGAGCACAGGCTCAGGGTTCGGGAAAAGTGCCCGAACAGTGAAGGTCTGCTGATGCCATAACAGACTTAGTATAAACCATGTTCATCCTTTTATTAACTACGTAAGAAAGAAATGCATAGCAGATGTGACTGAAGGCAGATTAGTAAAACCACAGTGACCATTGGTCCTGAGGCCATGGTCATAGAGAAATGTGATAACTGGGGCTGATTCTTAGCTGTAGGAGAGTTGGGTGGAATTGGAACGCAGGAGTTGAACTTAACAAATGGAGAAGACTGATATGTCTGAATAGACCACTAAGTACTAACATACTTTAGTATTATTGTGGTGAGAGATGAGGTGTGGAGAAAGATGACTTTAGACTTTGAAGTGATATAAATAAAATAGGGGTTATATCAGCAGGTGGCTGCGATAAACTACGTGGTGCTAAAACTACTCTGTGAGGCCAGGGAATCAGGGGGGATAAAATCATGGGGTTGAAGCCCAGGAGATTGATATCAAACCCAGGCTTGGCTGCCTGCTGCTTGAAAGCCAATAATCAAAAGACAAGGGCTGGTGGAAGGAAAGTAGGTTTATTCAAGAGCTACAGCTTGAGAAGATGGTGGACTCACATTGCAAAGACCATCTCAACAATTGGACAGGGGAAGAGGTTTTTGTTAGGAGGCAGGGGCAAAAAAACAAAACAAAACAGAGGAATCAAAAGGAGGGGTTTGAGATTTCTCCATTGAGGGAACTTGATGCAAGCCAACAGCCTGTTAAGATAAGTGATTGAGCCTTGGCTGGTGTGACTCAGTGAATTGAGTGCTGGCCTGTGAGCCAAAGAGTTGCTGGTTTAATTCCCAGTCAGGGCACATGTCTGGGTTGTGGGCCAGGTCCCCAGTTGGGGGTGCACGAGAGGCAACCACACATTGATGTTTCTCTCCCTTTCTTTCTCTCTCTTCCCCTCTCTCTAAAAATAAATAAAGGAAATCTTTTTTCTTTTTTTCTTTTTTTTTTAAGGAAAAAGATAAGTGGTTGAAGGTCAGCAAATCCCTGAAGCTGGAATGTCCATAGGTTGGAGTCTTCTTTAGAAGTTAGTTTCTAGAATTCTTAAGCAAACAGGCTTTTTAATCTGCAGCCATGTATTAGTTAACAGGTGGTCATTTACAGAAATCATGTTAAATGAATCGTGGGGTGGGGTTTTAAGATGATGAGAGAGACTATGCCATTTGCTTGTTTGCTGTCTTGCTGCTGAATTCCATCCCACTATGAGCTCCATGTGAGCCAAGGCATGTCAGCCCCACTCCTTGCTGTTTCTCCAGTGCCTGCACCAGTGCTTGACAAGCAATAAATCTGTAATAAATAGCCACTGAATGAAGGGTGAGCAAAGTCACTAAGGAATTATAGGCTTTCTTCTCTTCTAACTACCTTTCATGCATTCCTAGGCATAGTAGGTACGAAACAAACATGTGCTGATTGCATTCTCTGTGTCAAAGCACAAATTTTAAAAAGTAAAATAAATATCAGTATACTAACACTGGTGGTACTATTAACTATGATGTAGAGATATTTAAGCCCTTGTGCTCACTCGGGCTCACTCTCTCTTTAGTAGGCAAAAGAGGGTGTGTTTATTCTGTATATAACCATTGTAATGACACATTGTAAACATTTTCCATATCAATCTATAACATTCATTTCAAGTCTTCATAGTCCAGTTGTACCACAGTATATTTAAGGCATTCCCTGTTGTTTCAGTTCTTTGCTACCATAAATGTTTCAAGACCTTATTAGAAACCTGCCTCAATAATAACGTGGGGCCAAATCTAGAAGCATTGTTTGTCAAGGCGGTAGCTCAGTAGGTGAAACTTAGAAAAAACATCCCTGGCTTTTGATGGCATAGTTTGTTAATGGACTTGTTTGACCAATAGTTAAATCTGAAGTACTTCTGAAAATGTCTTGCCATAAAACATACTGTATAACGCTGTAAATCAGGAGCAAGGGTATAAGCACACCTGAATTTCAGGTCTCAGCCTGGTCTAGGGTATAAATAGCTTGTGGAAATTTTGGTGTGTGTGTCAGGGCATCCTTTAGAATAGCAAAGAAGTTGAATGTGTCTTAGGATGAAAGGTAAAAATGACTAAGAACCAAAGGGAGTGAATAATTTGGCCTCCCTTGTTATTGGTGATAACAAGGCTTTGTGGATAAGCTAGTCCTGAAAACAAGGCTCTGTGGCCAGTGCTTCAGAGGTGAGAGCTAAGAGAACTCTTGTAGGCTTGTGTTGGGACGCCCCGACAACAGGGAATACGGTCTCTCATCTTCTCCCAGCCACTTCAGTGGGAAGGAAAGAGAAACAGGAAAAAGTCAGGGAAGCAGGAAGGTGAGCTCTGAGGTCAAAACCCACCTGAGTTCCAGCAATGTGAGCAAACTCTGATTTCTGGAGTAAAAATTGTGATTCCACATCTAACCTGACTATTGCCCAGTAAAACAAGAGTCTGTGGTAGCACCTCTGGGCATACAGATCTGATTCCCGCTGGTAGGTCAGTCCCTGTACCTGTTTGGGACACACAGCATAGGATAAGGAATACGATGCAGCCTTTGGAGTTGGAATTCCTGAGTTCAAGTCCTGCCTGTCTGGGTTATTAACTGTGTATATGAAATCAGGTTTTAGCTCTCCTATACCTTTTTGCTGTTCTTTAAAACCAGGAGGGTAATATTTATATGGTGCTTCACAAGCATGTTAAGCTACATGAGAGCAGGGTTCTTTTCCATGTTGCATTTTTTTTTTTTTTTAGAAAGTGATTTCTTTTTTTTTTTTTTTTAAAGATTTTATTCCATTATTTTTAGAAAGAGGGGAAGGGAGAGAGGCAGAGAGGGAGAGAGACATGAATGTATAGCTGCTTTTTACCTGCTTCCAGCCACAGACCTGACTGGAGACCTGGTTTGCAACCTGGTTATGTACCCTGGCTGGGGAATCGAACCATGTTGCGTTTTTTGTTTGTCTGTTTGTTTGCTTGCTTGCTTGTTTTTACTGACTTTAGAGAGATAGGAAGGGAGACAGAGAGAGCCATCAGTGTGAGAGTGAAACATCAATCCATTGCCTCCCATATGCACCCCAACTAGGGATCCAACCCACAACCTTCTTTTTTTGGTGTACAGGATGATGTGCCAAACAACTGAGCCACCTAGCCAGGGCTCAATGTTGTATTTCTTTTCTATCATTGATGTAAAAAATTGTTGCATCCTGACTAGGTGACTTAGTTGATTGAAACATTGTCCATTCACCAAAAGATTGCAAGTTTATTATTATTTTTTTTTAATTTTATTGTTGTTGTATTACATCCATCCCCTTTTTGCTCCCCTCTGTCCCCCTCCCCACCCACCCATTCCCCCCAAAGTTAATTCCCCCTGTTGTCCATGTCCATGGTTCCTTTATACTAGGTTCTTGTCTAAGCTGCTCCCCTTCTTTGCTTCTGCCTCCCCCCACCCCCCAACCCCATTCCCCCTGACCACTGAATTCCTTGTATTCATATACTTGGTTCTGTTTTGCTTGTTGTTAGTTTTGCTCATTATTGTCCCGTAATGGGTGAGATCATATGATATTTGTCCTTCACTGACTGGCTTAGTTCACTAAGCATAATACTCTCCAGTTCCATCCACTTGCAAAGGGTACAAGTTCCTTCTTTCTTTCTGCTATATAGAATTCCATTGTGTAAATGTACCAAAGTTTTTGGATCCAATCATCCCCTGATGGGCACTTAGGCTGTTTCCAGCACTTGATTATTGTAAATAGTGCCGCTATGAACATAGGTGAGCATAGGTTCTTATGAATTGGTGTTTCAGGATTCTTTGGGTATAGTCCAAGTAGTGGAATTGCTGGATCAAAAGGCAGTTCCATTTTTAGTTTTTTAAGGAAACCCCATACTGTTTTCCACAGTGGCTGCACCAGCCTACATTCCCAACAACAGCATATGAGGGTTCCCTTTGCCCCACATCCTCGCCAGCACTTGTTGTTTGTTGATTTGCTGATGATTGCCATTCTGACAGGTGTGAGGTGGTACCTTATTGCAGTTTTAATTTGCATATCTCTGATCACTAGTGATGTTGAGCATTCTTTCATATGCCTCTGGGCCCCTTGTATATCTTCCTCAGTGAGTTGTCTGTTCAGGTCCTTTGCCCATTTTTTAATTGGGCTGTCTGTCTCCCTGCTGTTGAGTTGCATTAGTTCTTTATATATTTTGGAAATCAGACCCTTGCCTGAGGTATCATTGGCAATTATGTTTTCCCATACAGTTGGTTCCCTTTGAATTTTGCTGATATTTTCTTTAGCTGAACAGAAACTTTTCAATTTGACATAGTCCCATTTGTTGATTCATTCTTTGATTTCCTTTGCCCTTGGTGAAGTATCTGTAAACATATTTTTGCGTAGGATATCCAAAAGTTGACTGCCTATATTTTTCTCCAGGACCTTTATGATGGCACTGCTTATGTTTAAATCCTTTATCCATCTTGTGTTTATTTTGGTGTACGGTGTAAGTTGGTGGTCTAGTTTTATCTTTTTGCATGTTGCTGTCCAGTTCTCCCAACACCAGTTGTTGAATAGACTGTTCTTACTCCATTTGATGTTCCTTCCCCCTTTGTCAAATACTAGTTGACCATAGAGTCCTGGGTTAATTTCTGGGCTCTCTATTCTGTTCCATTGATCTATATGTCTATTCTTATGACAGTACCATGCTGTTTTGATGACAGTAGCCTTGTAGTATTGTTTGAAGTCCGGTATTGTGATTCCTCCTACCTTGTTCTTCTTTCTCAAGATTGTGGTGGCTATTTGTGGGCATTTTTGGCTCCATATAAATTTTTGAAGTATTTTTTCTAATTCTGTGAAGTCTGTCATTGGTATTTTAATTGGGATTGCATTGAATCTGTAGATTGCTTTGGGTAGTATGGACATTTTAATGATGTTAATTCTTCCCATCCACGAACATGGTATATGCTTCCATTTATTTGTGTCTTCCTTGATTTCTTTCTTCATTGTTCTGT